>MU745025.1:0-26713 GCA_026770625.1 Nicotiana glauca
TTAACAGAAAGAAAAAATGGAAGATCAAATACGTGCGTAGCAGAGAAGAAACATACGAGATAAACACAGATGAAAACCCACATAAAGAAAAGAGAAGAAAGAATCAGAAATTTTTTTTCCAGAAACCCTAGTTTGAAAATCAAATGATTTTAAAAGAAAAACAATTGGGGAAAACCTTTGAAATATCGAATATAGCACAGATATAGCATAGATCTAAGAGAAAACAAACAGAAAAATCTCGAATAACTTTAGGTTTCTCTAAATTCCTAGAAATGAGAAGGCTTGGAAAGGGTCCAGTCTCGAACAGATCTGAGCCATAGCTAGGCTCTTAAAGCTCGAACACGTCGGAACACGGTCAGAGAGGCCATAAAAACACAGATCTGTAGAGGATCTGCTCGAACACCATCGAGGTCGGACCTCAAAATCTCGAATAACCAAGGCTTGGGGGGGAGGATGGTGAGCACAGGCCGTCCATGGGCTGAGAAGCCATGGACTCCGGTGATATTGATCGGAGAAGACGAGGGAGGCGATTAGGGTTTTGAGTGTTAGGGAGCGTTAGAGAGAAGGAGAGAGTTTTGGGGCGGCTATCTGAGAGAAATGAGGGTTAGGGTTAGGTCGTTTGGGATTAAAAGGGAAAGGGGGAACGGTGGCCGTTGATCTAAATGATCAATGGCCAGGATTAAGAGGGTATGGGTTGGGTCAGTTAAATGAGTATTGGGTTAGGTTAAATGGGATTGGGCTGATCCGATTTTGGGTCTGAAATTGGGTTGATTTTTAGGCTAAAATTGTAATGGAATTGGGGTTATAATTGAAATGAAATGTGGCCAAAATTGAAATAGCCAATTTTCCCCTGTTATTTTATAAAAATAGTAAAAATAATTTTAAAAGAAAATTGAAGATGCTGAACCAATTAGTAATACATATGTATTATTAAAAAATATTATAACTAATTTTATAATTATAAAACACTATTAATCGTAGAATAGGCTATAATTGCATTTATATGCAATTAGCTTTTAAAAATGACGAGCAATTTTGTAAAAATGTGCAAAAATTACCTTAATTATATTTTGGTATAAATATAAGAATAAAATAAATTATTCGCCAATAATGATCTTCTGGAAATAATTATTGAATTTTAAACTATTAAAATAGACAACAAATTGATTCTAAGAACTTTAGAAAATAAGGAAAAATACCAAAACTCTTGGGAATACTTATATATGCATGAATATACTATTTTGAGAACATTTGGGTGTATAAAATACATAGGAAAAAATTGAGTATCAACAAGTACCATAAGCTTTCCCCTTATGTATATCACCACTAATGAAAGCTCACTGATAACTAGGGATTCTAGTCTATTTTATGCTCATTTTTGCTTAAGTTTTGGATAAAAGTATGTACAAGTATTCCTGAAAGCTAACATATTGTGCTTGTTTGCAGTGTTTCGTCAAAAAGAGACAAGGAAGCATAAATATCTCAAAAAGGAGTGAAACCTGCACAAGTTCAAAGGCTGGGTCAAAAGAGCACTGACGGCGAAGAAACAACTACGGATGCGGAGGGTCCACTACTGAGGCGGTCTTGATCTCGCGATCTGTGGTGGCAAGGTTTAGAGAGCTATAATTTTTGGCTTAACAAGTCACCGCTACCCACAGTGAAATTGTGCAGCAGCGGTGGCTTTAGTTCGGCCGCGGTCATTTTATCGCCCTCAGCTGAAGCAAGATTGAGAGAACCAAAAGTGAAGCTAAAAGTTGAAGATCGCAGTCCGCACTTGATTTTGCGTGGCTGCGGTAGTCATACTGCTGCATCGATCCATTTTTCGCTATCAACTGTACCTCCATAGGGGCATTTTTGTCAGAAAAATTTAGTTGTGTATAAATACTTCTTTTTCACATTTTTAGGTCATCGGTTGTTTGGAGAACACGTGAACCACCTCTTTTTACCTTTATGAGTAATTTTAGAACATCTTTAGCAATTAATCTTAGATTTTAATCTTGTAATTACTTTTTACGGCTTATATTTCATCTCAACTTTGATTTCCTCTTTGATTGTGAGTAGCTAGACCCATTAGTTAGGGTTGTGGCTCAACCGTAGTGTGGGTATTTAATGGGTCTTCTATTTTAGGGTCTAAATGTTTATAGTTGAATGATATTTGGTTCAATTTATGCTTTAAATGTTTAATTGGTGGTTGCAAACACTAATTTGTGCCTTTTTGACTTAGGCTCTTCTTGAGAAAGAGAGTCAAAGTTTAGGAAATTCAGGCCAACAAGGAATTGGGGTGCATTCAATCTCATTCAAGACACTGATAGCCCCAATTAAAGGGTTAAACCTAGAGGTAGTAATACCCTACTTGAGCCAATTTTGTTTGCACTATTTAAACAGACAATTGGGCTTGAGAAAGCCAATTAGGGCAAAGTCACTCAAACTACCGAGAGGTATAGAGTGAGTAGTTACGTGCAATGGCTATATCATGATCTCAATTATAACAAATTTGCCCTAAGTTTTGAATCTCGTTAGATACTCACCTAGGAGTAACTCACATCCCTAGTGCCTTTCTATCAATTAAGAAAACCCTATACAAAAATATCATACTTAGCTTATTTTCCTGAATCATTAGTATTAAAATAGAATAGTGAACATACAAAGAATGATTGGAAGTGCAATCAAGAGCACCGCGCATTGCTAGATTAGGTAGGAACCCCATTCCAAACCTTTCTTAGCTCTCTATGGATTCGATCCCGACCTTTCGGGTAAAAGCTGCATCGACCGCTCTTGCCACTCTATAGTGGTGTAGGGTTGGCTCCGATCACTCACTTAACTAGAAATTATGTAGGGCTTTTGCGGGATACAATGATGGCTTTTGGATTAAGGTAGGACTTGTTGGAATAGAATGGGTTCGTCTTTCCTTAAGCACTCCATTTTCTCTTTTTGGCTCATACTTTGTCGACTCTTTAAGTCAATTTATTTTTCCTCGGGGCAACTAGAGAGGCATAACATCACTCTTTCTTGGTTATGACATTCATTTTTCTCCTTTACTATTTACTCCATGCCTTTCATCGTTGTTTTCTTTGAATCCCTTCAACTTTCTACCTTATTCAGTTTCTTTTTGACATTTTTCTTTTTGTTCTTTCTTTCTTTTCTTTGCCTTCCTGTTTCTTCATTTATTACTCTTCTTTGTACCTTTATTTCACTTTCAAACTCCTCGTCTCTCCCCCAAACTTATGTTTTTCCAATTGTTTCTCAAGAATGCTAAGTAAAGTTCGGGTGCTAAGAGAGGGTCATTACAAAATGGATAAAGGCTTGTAACGTGGTTATTGAAAGAAAAAGGGCTTAGGCTCAAATGGGTTGACTAGGGATATCACATAGGTAGGCTGTGGAAGATTTTAAATTTCAAATTGGATCAAGGAGAGCCTATAATCATTTCTAAACCCAAGCTACACTTAGAATTTTGCCTAGAAAAACATTCGGGGCATGTTCTAGACCATTATCATGGGTACTTGAACTTGCAATTCAATACCTCACCTCTCATGCTGTTAGATTGCTAAAGAGGGCAGAGTCGAGGGCCCACAACAACCCTAATTAAGATTGAGAATCAAAAATGGCTCGACTGAACCACTCGATGACTGTTTAAGTCAACACAAGAGTCAAAAGGTCACAACTAGAGCTATTTTCTGCCAACAACTTATTTTTAACCATAAGGCCAAAGGTAAATGTGTTGGTACCAAGTGAAGCATGTTTGAGACCCTTTTATTCATTACTAATATATTTTCCTAAACATAAAAGAAAATAGACTTAATCCCTTAAGAAGGTTGTCACGCCATCCATCGTTGGGAAGAGCCACCCAGTTCACACAAAGCCCACCTTTGAAAAGAACCGTGGCACTAAGAAAACCAAAGGCTTATTGTTCACTCCAATGAGCAAAGAAGCTAACGAATCAAAAAGAAGCTACTAAAGTAAATAAGAAGTTATACTACTAAGGAAAAACAAACTAAAGAAGCTATGAAGTAAACTACGAAAAGTAAGACAAATGAATATACAAACCAAAAGGAAATGAATATATACATAAGGGAAATGAATATATACATCAAATGAGAGGGAAGAATATATAAGCCAATATCAATGTCAAATCAATCAAAATAGATCACCCCCCTGAATAAAAATATGCATTGTCCCCAATGCTTAACAAAATTTAAAACAAGGAAGGGTAGAGAGTTAAGAGAACTCCCTATGTGGTCTCCGTCTGCATGGCATCCGCAGAACCCTCTGTCTCCTCTAGCTGTGTATCATCATCACCTACAGGGTTTTCGAGCATCTGGAGCATCTCCTCAGCAGTGTGGGCAGTAGCATCTTGCTCTTCAGACTGGTCGGCTGCTGCTTCTGATGCCCCGGTTACTACTGGTGCTGTATGTACTGCTAGCTTCATAAGCAGGTCAAGTGGTAGATCTACTGCAGATGTTAGCTTGGTAATTTCTTTTCTCAACTTCTCCACTGACTTCTTTGATGCCTGAGACTTCCGTATCTTCTTTGCTTATTTTTCAACCTCCTCAATGACTTCCCCACGCACCACCAGAGTCTCCATAATGGTCTTCTATTGTCCAAAATCTTCTTTACTGTTTCCTCCACTTACGGAGGTACCTGTGGTGCTACTGGGGCCAAAGAATGTGTTGTAACAACACTAGATATGTCAGATAGCTTTGAAGTAGCTGCCTACATCCAGTTGTTGAGACTCGCCAATGTCTGGGAGACTCGCAGCGCTGTCTGTGGATAAGTGGATAAGGCTGGCACTGATAATGAAGTTAATGGTCTAGAAGAAGAAGAAGAAGAAGAAGAAAGTGGTGGCATGGCTGGTATCCCGGTGGAAGGATCGACTGATGTGGAAGGCATGGCATCTATGGAAGGCTCAGCAGTCGAATCAGTAACTACTATCGTTGGCTCCTAAGACTGGCCAGCGGAGGTAGTTGCCTTACCCTTAAACTTTAGGTTGTCACTACCCTGTAGGTGGTACCATGAGAAAGGCTTATTGGCCTTTACTTTTGTATCATACTACCTCGGCCCCACCTTTTGATCATTGAAATATTAAATAAGGAAGTTCAGGTACGGGTATGATCTCTCATCCTTCTGGACAACTAATGTGATGTTGGTGGACATGATGGCACCAACATTAATCGGGTACCCATCCATAATAGAAGCCACCAGAACTGCTTGGTGAAGTAGGAGGTTGTTCTCATTTAATTAGGGATCAATACGGCTATATACGAAGGTCTGCTACCGTTTGGCTTCAAAATTTAAGGTGCCCCGGATTATGGGAACCCCTGGTGTGAGCCATGGAGGTGGTGGTCCTTGATCAGCCAAAATCTCTGCTAACCACGGGCGAGCTATATCACCTATAGCAAGATTTTCCAAGTATTGGACTGCCTTCACTTCTTCAAATACCACATATGAGTTCAAAGCACAGGAGCCGAATCGGATTTTCAGAGTTCGCACCTTTGTTATCTTGGTACCCTTCTTTATGTGAGCCACATTGGCATAAAACTCTTTAACTAAGTGCTCATTTGTGTCGATGACACTTTGGGTGAACCATTTCCATCCCTTTCGCTCTTAGAACTGTCTAAGGACAGTTGGATTGTGAATGTCCAAATCCTTCATCAAGAACTGTCGCTCAAATGTGAGCAATCTTTGGGGCCACCACTCTCTGAACCTGTTGAAGGAAGTTAAGCTGACGAATCTGTTTTTCCATATCTCTCTTCTCCTCGACCTCTCAAGGCCGCCCACTTGAGTGTCAGCACCTCTCCTATCATTCGGGACATCATCATCATCTACATTGATTAGTGCAGTCGGGGCATGTAAGAAAGGGGGCTCAGAATCTTAGCTACTCTTTTTCGAACCCTCGGAAGAACTGGCAGCAGAAGAGGATTAGTCTACCAAGTGGAATCTACCCAGGACTTGTTAAGGCAGTGCTTGCACCCCTAGACGGGAGATACTCACTGGACTCAGAGGGTTTAGGAACTTTGTTGGCGGTTGCTTTCTTGCTTATGGCTCACTAAACGGCAAGTTTTAGGTTACTCTTGCCTTGGCCTCGGGAGGGATCACCCATCCCTTTTGATGTATCGCCTCTGCCCCGTGATCTAACCGTTGTCTGCAATACAAAAGTAATAGGAATTCGTTAGAATCAAAGCTCATAATGTATACAGATGCATGCTTGATAGTTGCAGTAAAGCAGACTCAGAAGAGGTAGTGCGGACCGCATAAAAGTTAGTGCGGCCGCAAACAGCCCAGTGCGGATCATACTATTTCACTGTGCGGCCGCACAACCAAAAGTGCAGAACACACAATTTTAAGTGCGGCCACACAACCCCAGGTTCATACTACTGGGTATCTAATCATTTAATAGTATGGACCGCATAATTTTAATTCTGGACCGCATAATTTCACTGCGGACCGCATATTTTTGAGTGTGGTCCGCGCAATTCAAGCACACAGATGCCCTAACTTAGAGAATTGAAGACCGCACAAAAGTGTGTGCGGCCGCACAATTTGAATTTCACGCGGCAATATGCTAGGGTTCATGCAATTTTTCACAAATTAGACATGGTTTGCACAAATTGATAAGATTAGTAGTCTACCCAGCCCCTAATGAACATATACAAAGCTACCCACATGGTTTTGAAGCATATATTAAACATATTTGACATTTTTAGGCCTAAAAATAACTAAACTAATCAAACAAAACAAAAACAAAAATAAAGAAGAATGAACAAAACTTTAACATGGATTGAACATACCAGTAGTAAATGATGCAGGTGAGAATCTAACTTGATGAAATGAGGGAAGATTTAGAACTAATGGGATATGCACTGTATTTGCTTAGGGATCCAGAAGATAGACAGCGTAAAGTGTGAATAGTACATGGAAGTTCTATTTATAGGTTGACCCAATCAGACCAAAACTTACCTGAGTGCGGCCGCACAATTTTGAGTGCGGTCCGCACTCTTTACCTGACCCAGTGAAGAAGCTCTGCGATCCGCACAAAAGTGAGTGTGGCCGCAGAATTTGTGCGGATCACACAATTTTGTGTGCGGCCACAAATTGTTAACGAAATTTGACAAGCCAATCTTCAGAGAGCATGCACTTTGGTCTTCCAATTGTGTGACTGCACACATAATTGTGCAGCCGCAGAGTGATTGTGTGGTCCGCATAATTTTGCATAATTCTGGTGCGGTCCGCACTTTTGTGACACTTAGCCAATTTTTGTTGCACAGTCACTCCAATACACACCCATTCCTGCATACACTTTAAAACTAGTTAGCACAAAACAAAGCCTATCTTATCTAAAGAAGAAAACCAAGAAAAATAAAAAGAAACATGGGTTGCCTCCCAAGAAGCGCTCGATTTAACGTTTCGGAACGACACATATTACCAATCATTTGAAATGAAGAACCACGACAATGTGGCCATTATCAACCTTTCCAAGATAATGTTTAACCCGGTGCCCATTGACTCTAAATACCTCATCATTATTGTTTTTCAAATCCAAAGCACCAAAGGGGGTTACATTCACCACTTCAAATGGACCACTCCATTTAGACTTCAACTTTCCCGAAAACATCCGTAATCGAGAATTGAACAATAGCATAAGATCACACTCTTTAAACCCTTATTGTGGATGTACTTGTCTTGGAGGTACTTCATCTTCTCCTTGAAAAGGGACGAGCTTGTGCAGAAATGATACCGAAATTCATCTAGCTCATTCAATTGTGCAACTCTTAGGTTTGCGGTGACATCCCACTCAAGGTTCAACTTCTTCAAAGCCCATATGGCCTTATGATCAAGTTCCATCGGAAGATGACACGCCTTCCCAAACACTAATCGATATGGCAACATCCCAATCGGTATTTTGTAGGCCGTCCTATAAGCCCAAAGAGCATCATCAAGGTTTCTTGACCAAATCGTCCGGTTGGCATTCACAGTCTTTGATAGAATACTCTTGATCTCCTGGTTAGAAACTTCAACTTGTTCGCTTGCTTGAGAATGGTAGGGGGCCGATACTTTGTGAGTGACACCATACTTTGTGAGTAAGGTATCAAAAGCCTTGTTGCAAAAATGCAAACCCCCTTCACTAATAATGGCCCTTAGGGTACCAAACCTCATAAAGATGTTCTTTTTCAAGAATGCCACCACATTCCCTGCTTCGTTGTTGGGTAAAGCCACGGCTTCAACCCATTTTGATACATAGTCCACAGCTACTAAGACGTAAGTGTTCCCACAAAATCTCACAAACAGTCCTATGAAATAAATACCCCTCACATCAAAGATGTCAATTTCCAAGATGGTGGTGAGGGGCATCTTGTTCTTCTTAGAAATCCCACCGGCCCTTTGACGTCATCACAATGCTTGACTTGATCACTAAAGTCCTTATAGAGAGTAGGCCAATAGAATCCACAATTCAACACTTCTGTAAGCGTTCTAGCTCCACCATGGTGACCACCAGACGGTGAAGATTGACAAGCCTAGAGAATTCCCATTTGTGCTTCTTCCGGCACACATCATCGGATCAAACCATTGGTATATATCCGAAAAAAATACGGCTCATCCCAATAATAATCAAGGCAATCCCGTTTGAGCTTCCTTTGGTTTGAAGAGAACTCATTCGGTACAATGTCGCTCACAAGATAGTTGGCTAAATCGGCAAACCATGGCATCCCGGTCATTGAAATGGCTAGCAAATGCTCATCGGGGAAGGAATAATTGATCTCAAGGCCTTCATTTGGCCTTTCGTCCTCCGCCAAACGGTACAAGTGGTCCGCCACTTGATTTTCACTACCATTGTGATCTTGAATCTCTAGATTAAACTCTTGCAATAGAAACACCCACCTCATCAAGCTTGCCTAAGAATCTTTCTTGATTATCAAGTACCGAAGCGTCCATGGTCGGCGGGAACAATCACCTTTGTACCCATCAAATATGGGCGTAACATCTCCATAGCAAAAAATAATAGCAAGTAGCTCTTTTTTGGTCACTTTGTAGTTGAATTGGGCATCATTCATGGTCTTGCTAGCATAGTAGGCCAGATGGAAGATTTTATTGATTCTTTTCCCCAAAACTGCTCCAACCGCCACATCACTAGCATTACACATGAGCTCAAAAAGCAAGCTCCAATCCGGCGCGATGATAATATGAGTAGTAGTCAACTTGAACATAAGCAATTCGAATGCCTTCACACAATCTTCATTGAAATGGAACTTGGCATCCTTTTCCAAAAGCATATACAATGGGTTCACCACTTTGAAAAGATCCTTGATGAATCGACAGTAGAACCCCGCATGATCCAAGAAGCTCCTCACTCCCTTCACGGATGTAGGGGGAGGAAGTTTGGAGATCACCTCAATTTTAGCCTTGTCGACCTCAATACCATGCTTTGAAATTTTGTGGCCGAGAACTATGCCTTTCTCGACCATGAAGTGACTTTTCTCCCAATTTAACACCAAATTTGTCTCCTCACATCTAGCCGAGACCTTATCCAAATTGTTCAAACAATCATCAAACGAATTCCCAACCACAGAAAAATCATCCATGAAGACCTCAAGAATATCCTTCACCATGTCGGTGAAAATAGCCATCATACACCATTGAAAAGTCGCTGGTGCATTACAAAACCCAAATGGCATCCTTGAAAATGAGAACGTACCATAAGGACATGTGAAAGTGGTCTTCTCTTGGTCCTCATGAGCGATAAAATTTGATTGGAGTCGGAGTATCCATCAAGGAAGCAATAAAAATCACGTTCGACCAGCCTATCAAGCATTGGATCAAGGAATGGAAGCAGAAAATGATCTTTCCGAGTGACTTTGTTGAGTTTCCTATAGTCCATGCACACTCTCCACCCAGTGACAGTTATTCTGAGGATCAATTCATTCTTTTCATTTGTTACCACAGTCATGCCCCCTTTCTTTGGGACACATTGCACCGAAGAGGTCCACGACAATCGGAAATGCGGTAAACAACTCCGGCATCCAACCACTTGATTATCTCCTTCTTCACCACCTCTTGCATTGATTCTTTTAGCCTCATTTGATGTTCAACATAGGGTTTGGCACCCTCATCCAAACTAATCTTGTGCATGCAAAAGGCGGGGTTTATGCCTCGGATATCCACCAATGTCCAACAAATTTCTCTTTTCCTCCTTTGTAGCACTTCAAATGTGGACTTCACCTGCATGTTAGTCAAACTCGAGGAAAGAATAACCGGTAAAGTAGAAGAAGGGTGAAGGAATTCGTACCTGAGATGTAGAGGCAATGGCTTTAACTCCATTGTGGGAGGCTCCTTGATTGAAGGACTTATTGGAGAAGTTTTCTGGTTGTCAAAATCCAAGGATAACTTGCGGGGTTCATAAGTGTACGACCTCATTCCTTGCAATGCATTCACACATTCCACATAGCTATCATTTTCCTCATCTTCCTCGAGGTTGAGCAATACGACTTCCAATTTGTCCTCAACATTTATTGTGGTACTAGCATCATCAACAATCACATCGGTCACTAAATCCACGAACGAACAAACTTTATTGCAATTTGGTTGCTTCATAGATTTGCTCACACAGAAGACAACCTTTTTGTCACCCACCTGGGAGGTGATCTCACCGACTTCCACATCAACAAGGGCCTTCCCCATAGCAAGGAAAGGTCTACCCAAAATAATAGGCACCTCATAGTCCACTTCACAATCAAGAATTACAAAGTCCGCCGGGAGGATGAAATTGTCAACACGAACGAACACATCATCAATAATACCCAAGGGCCTCTTTGTTGTACGATCCGCCATTTGCAACCTCATGGTTGTGGATCTTAGTTTATAATTCCCATTAATTTGAACACTGAATAGGGCATCAAGTTGATACTTGACCTGAGATCATATAAAGCTTTGGCAAAGTCGGCACGCCCAATAGTGCAAAGGATTGTGAAAGCGCCCGAACCTTCCAATTTCGGAGCTATTAAGTGCACGATAGCACTCACTTGAGGCGTCACGTTAATAGTCTCACAAATTATTGATCTTTTCTTGGTCACCAAGTCCTTCAAGAACTTTTCATAGCCCGACATTGTGAGTCCCTGTGAGAATTTCTACTCAAAACCCGAATCTCGTAGTGCCAAGTTAGGTTCGGACCCTTTGAGTTGATCACTGCATTAAAAAGTTAAGATATTATGTTTTCCAGAAAAGTGCATTTTTGCGGTCCATTATGCGGTCGCATAATTGATATGCGGGCTGCATAGTTATCGCATAATCCCCTTGGAATTTTTGTGAAGGGCAGTTCTACGGTGCATTATGCGACCGCAGAACAGGTATGCAGATCGCATTTTTGTCACATACCCAGGCAATGTGTTCAAGTGTTGGGACCATCTTTGAGGTCCATTTTACGGGCCACATGTCAGGTATGCGATCGCATATATGATCACAGATCCGAGTCGGGCTCCAGTTTTCTAAATTTTAAACTCAACCCCCTGTCGTTATATCCTGTGCAATAGCTCATTTTGAGCCTATTTCCTGACACTTTTACAGTGTGAAAGAGGGGTCTAAGAGAGAGAAAGTGCTTCCCATCAAAATTACTCCATGAATCCTTGTTAAATCATGGAAGATAATCAAGTAAGGGACCTAAACCTTCATCCCAAGATGTAAGACTTCATCAACTCAGCTCTTATTTTTACACATAGCTACAAGGGGTCATTAGTGAGGAAATTCATGGGGATAAGGGGGATTCCATTGCATGCATGTGTTCTTGAAGAATATGGGGAAATATAAATAAAGAGGCATGGGTAATGGGCTAGTGTAATCTTGCATAAAAGAACCATATGGCCTTAATGAACACTAAATGCTTGATAAAATGCTCAAGAGAGCCTGAATTATGATCTTTTCCTGATTATGAGTTAAATTGTGCTATATTGCTCAAATAGATTGAAGTACGAACATTTCAGAATGTTATAGGATTAAGGAAAGCTCGGTTGAGGTATGTATGGCTAAAACCCCATCTTTTAGAAATTGAGCTTTATCAGTGGTTTTGTGAATACGGTAAGATTATAATTGAATTGTTGTATTGATTGTTATTTCACTTGAATTGTCGTTGCAACCTCATATGCATGGAAAGTATGTCTCAATATGATCAATATGCTATACTTGAGAACTTGAAAAGGTGCAAGGACTATGGATCATAAAATTAAAATGCTTAGAGCTTAAATTGAAATCGAAGCTGCTTATGTTGTGCCATCTATGTGAAGTCTCCTCTATGCCTATAATTTTAATTGCTCTTGTGTGCACTTATTATCTTGAATAACAAATCTAACATTGAAATTGGGAATGATATGAAATGTGGCCTAGTGCCAAATATATGATGTGATAGTTATGGCCCCATGTGCCTATGGAACAATATATGTGTGAAACAAAGGTTGAATTGAGATGATTGATGGAAAAGGGAAACGCCTTGGTAAGGCGGCCTAGCCGATGGGGCCGAGATCGGATGCCATGTCGCACACATGGTGGTAATATGTTGATATTGAACCCCGGATAAAAAGGGAATTGAGATTGTGATTGAAGTGTATGTCTCAAATGAGGCAGCCTAGCCGATCGGGTCAAGATCGGACTCCGCTCAAGCTAGAGGTAGTATAGCGAACAAGGATGAATAGTATGAAATGCCCCACACTAACGGCTATGGAAACATAGAGTGAAAAATTGCATGATCCTTCTACATTGATAATGTTGTGATCGTTTAAAGCTATTGAGTTATACTTGTGATTTCTTTATGTTTGGTATGAAAGTTCTTTCTAACTAGATAGTGTTTAGCTATACATACTAGTACTATTCCATGGTACTAACGTCCCTTTTGCCGGGGGCGCTACATTTATTTAAATGAATGTAGGTGGATCCATTGCAGATATTGTCGATCGCGTGTAGCGGAGTACCTCCTTCTCGAAGTCTTGTAAGTCCATTTCCCCTTCAAGGGGTTATATTGCACATCTTTTGTTGTAGACTTCTACTTTTGAGGTATAGTCGGGGCCTTGTTGCCGGCATTTTCATACTTGTCTTTTATATCCTTAGAGGCTCCGTAGACACATGTGTGGGTTATGTACGGCGTTGGATGGGCCTACGAACTATGCTGTAATCCTAATTCTCGCTTCTCTAAAGTGTAATTGTATGGAGTCTTGGAACTTATCGACGGTTTAATGTTGTGATTTAAGATAAACTAACATTATAGGAAGCACTATCTTTCCTTGTCTATATAAATGAATGGATGCATGGTTTCCTTATTTGTATCGAGTTGGGTAGGAAGTGTTTGATAAGGCTTGCTCAGTTGGGTTCACTCGATTGAGCACCGATCGCGTCTCCCGAGGTTGGGGCGTGACAGACATTTTCTCTAAAGACTCAACCAACGGTACATTGATAGACAAACTTCTCATCATGACAATAAACTTTTTGAATTAGTTCTCACTATTTTACTTTGCAAGACTTTAAGGGTATGGAGTATGAGGCCTTGGCATTGGTGCCTTAGCCTTTGACACTACTGATTTCGGCATGTCAATCACGTGTTCCCTAGACGAGTTCACTTCTTCTTGTATCTCCTCCACATTTTCATCAATATCAATTCTCACTTCTTCATTATCTTGCACCACATTGCTTGGAGTTTCGTCTTCTTGAACCACTACATCATCATCCACAATTCTTCTTTGATTGAGGTGGTTGTATCTCCACCTTTTTCACTTCTTATTGTAATGGCCACATCATGTCTCGTATTATTCCCACCCTTTGGGTTCACCACCATATCACTTGGTAGTGCCCCATTAGGACGAGTGTTCAAAGCTTGTGAGATTCGACCCAATTGAACTTCCAAATTGCGGATTGAATTGTTGTGAGAGGCTAGTTGAGCATCGGAGTCGGCATTCTTCTCCATCATCTATTTAAGCATGTTCTCAATTCTACCCATCTCATTATTAGAGGATCGCGGACCTTGAGAAGTATAAGGAGGTGGATTACTCGGTTGTTGGAACATCGTGGGTCATTGAAAACCCGAACAATGGTTGTTGTTGTTGTTCAAACCTCTTTGGTTGTTGCCTCCCCAATCGCTTTGATTATTGCCAACCCAATTGACTTGATGATTACCTCCCTAATTTCCTTGATTACTTTGATTATTCCAATTTCCTTGATTAGTGTTACCACCACTCCATTGCCTTGGTAACCTTGGTTGTTCCAATTTCCTTGATTTTCTTTTTACCACCACTCCAATTGCCTTGGGAGCCTTGGTTGTTCCAATTTTCTTGATTTTCTTTTGACCGCCATTATTGTTAATTCTGTCCTTGAGCATTGTTTCTTTGGCCTTGATAATTATTGAGATACTGCACTTCTTATTCTTGCTCATTGAATGAATCACCTTGATCATAACCACTATCATCTTGCATGAATTATTCCGGACAGCTTTGTATTTGTTGACCTTGTTGCTGTCTCTTGTTTATCATAATATTCACACCTTCCACCGCTTTCACTTGTTTTGGCCCTTGAACTTGTTAAAGTTGAGCTTTGACCAATTAGTTCATTGTAGTTGTCAACTCGGCAATAGCTTGCCCATGATCATGTAGTTCCTTGTGTAGGTGAATGATATTTGGGTCACCTTGAGCAACATTGGCTCTACTTTCCCATGCCGATGAGGTATCTGCCATCTCATCAATAATTTCACAAGCAACGGCATAAGGCGTGTTCATGAAGTTCCCAACGATGAGTTGATTTACCACACATTGATTTGTTGTGTTGATCCTCCTGTAGAAGGTTTGTCGGATCATGGCATCGGTTATCATAGTTCAGTCACTCTTTAACCATGGTACGATATCTTTCCCAAATTTCATGCAATGGCTCATTGGGTTCTTGCTTGAACATAAGAATCTCATCCCGAAGTGTAGCCATATGTCTCAGAGAGAAGAATGTGGCAATGAATTTTTCTGCCAACTTATCCCATATGTGGTTGGAATGATTGGGAAATCTCTTTAACCAGTTCAATGCCTTTTCCCGTAAAAAAAAAGGAAATAGCCTAAACCGCAGTACGTCCTCGGAGACATTGGTTTGCTTGCTCCCCCAACAATATTGATGAACCCTTTAAGATACTTATAAGTGTTTGACTCGAAGCCCTGGTGAAGAATCCTTGTTGCTCAAGTAGTGTAAGCATCATATTGGTGATTTGGAAGTTGCCCTCCCTGATGCAGGGCGAGACTATAGCACTTGCATAACCCTCGTTTGGCAACACCCGGTCAACTGTCGCTCTTGGCAGATGTGGGGGAGGCGCGAGAACATTGTCTTGAGGCAGCCTGCCTCGTCTATTTTCTTGAGGTTCAAGAGGAACCTCATCAACCTGATCATTATCCACGTCCTCCCCCATTGGAAAATTCCCAATGGGATCGATGTTAAGAGCCATTCTCGTATATAAAATCAATTCAAAAACAAAGTTAGTGACTCGGAAGGAAAAGAAGACAAATCACACAAAAACCTAGGTATATAGCTAATTCCATTTAACTCCTTGACAACGGTGCCAAAAATTGATGTAGCCTAAACTCACACCATAAATATAGGTTGTGAGGCGGTCGAAGCAATAATAAAAACCCAACGCAAGTCGGGGTCGAATCCACATGGAGTCAGATATGGGATTAGGTGTATGTATATACTAGGTGTATGATGTGCCCCAGATTGCACTTCCACATATTTGGTTGTTTCTTTCTACTTCTATTGATTATGCTAATGTTTTCAAATGAAAAGCTAAGAGATAATATTTTTGGTTTTGGTTGTTTTACAAGTTATGAAAGATCAAGGGTAGTGACTTCCATAGGTAGTTACCTAATGGATTGTAAACTCTAGGGCAAGTTTGATTGGTCGGGGTTGTAATATAGCAATCACACTCGATTACTCACTCTATACCTCTTGGTAGTTTGAGTGATTTTTCCCAATTTGGCTTTCTCAAGTCCAAATGGGATTGCACAAAACAAGTGATAAATGCTCAAGTCGGGTCTTACTATCTCAAGATTAAACCCTTTAATTGGGGCTATCAATTTCTTGAGTTCATCCTAATTTCTTGTTAGCCAAGTTTTCCTAGACTTAGTCTCTCTTTCTCAAGTAGAGACTAAGTTAATTAGGTATGAATCAATGTTTTCAACCATTAATTCTTGAATTTAAGCAAGAATGGGGCTAAATATCACTAATCCAATCACAAACAAGCCCTAAATCAAACACCCATTAAGTACTCACACTAGGGTTGGGCCACAACCTTAGCTAAAAATTTAGCTACTCATGAAAAATGAATAAAATAAAGAAGAAACTAATAGAAAGTCCATAATAGATGATTAAGGGAAGAAAATCTAATGTTAAAATGCTAAACTAGTACAATGTTACCCAATACAGTAAGTAAAAACTGCTCAGGTGCTCCCGAAACAAAACTTAACCTAAAATGACAAAAAGTTCTATTTATACTAAGCTAAAAATATCTGACGAAATTGCCCCTGTGGAGGTTGTGCGGTTGCATGATTATGTGTGCAGTCTGCACAATGAGACTTGGCTTGACAGGTTCCAATTCTGTGGCCGCACAATTTTGAGTTGTGGTCGTACTCCTTCAACTTCTGCGTGCCGCACAATTTTGAGTGCGGCTGCACTCTTGCTTATGCAGCCGTACAATTATAGTGCGGTCCACACTTCTTAACCTTGGCTTTGGCATTGTGGGGCTTATGCAGATCGCATAATTCTGAGTGTGGTCGTGCTCCTGATTATGCGGCCGCACAAAAATGGTGAGGTCCATATTTCTTCTTGGCCTTAAAATCTCATCTCTCTGATCTTTATCTTCTGCAGCCACACAAAAATTGTGTGGTTCGCACTTTTCATAGCATTCCTTGTCCGAAGCTTTCTTCATGATTTGCGGCTGCACTCAACATTATGTGGTCCGCACAGTGCCCTTCTAGCCTTGTCTTTGTCCTTATCCAAAACTACTCCTTTTTGAGTTGATTTTCATCTCTTTAGCTCATAATCTAACACTCCTACAATCAAGCATATTTCATTAGTTTTTGGGAATACCTTTAAGCAATTTGAGCTAAAACGAAAGTAAAAAAGTGCAAATAAGTAGTCAAAATCCCTACTTATCACAATACACCGATGACTTTTCAAAGGTCTATGATGGAAATCTTCACGGACTTGGTGGAGGATTACCTTGAAGTCTTCATGGTTGACTTCTCAGTGGTCGGGAATTCTTTTGATGATTGCTTCGGGAACTTGCATAAAGTGTTGGCAAGATGTGAAGAAACAAACTTGGTGCTCAATTAGGAGAAATATCATTTCATGGTCGAGGAATGCATTGTCCTTGGCCACAAGATCTCAAAGAGTGGCATTGAAGTCGACAAGGCAAAGATTGAGGTGATTTCTAAACTTCCACCTCCAACCCAGTGAAAGGCATGCGGAGTTTCTTAGGCCACACAGGATTTTACCGGCGTTTCATCAAGGATTTCTCTAAAGTGGTGAACCCATTGTGCAAGCTTTTGGAGAAAGATGCTTAGTTCCACTTCAATGATGATTGCATGAGATCCTTTAAATTGCTAAAGTTCAAGTTGACTACTACTCCCATTATCACTGCTCCAAATTAGAGTGTTCCTTTTGGGCTCATGTGCATTGCAAGCGATGTAGTGGTAGGGGATATTTTGGGGCAACGCATCATCAAGATTTTTCATACGGTCTACTATGCTAGTAAGACCATGAATAGTACCCAAGTCAACTATACCATTACAAAGAAAGAGCTCCTTGCCATTGTGTTTGCAATGGAAAAGTTCCGCCCGTACTTGATGGGTGCAAAAGTAATTTTCCACACGGATTATGCAACACCTCGTTATCTTATGATCAAGAAAGATTCCAAAGCCCGGTTGATGAGATAGGTGCTTTTGTTGCAAGAGTTTGATATAGACATCCAAGATCGAAAAGGAAGTGAAAACCAAGTGGCGGACCACTTGTCTCATTTGAGGAGGAGGGGAGGCCGCATGATAGCCTTGAAATCAATGACTCCTTCCTTGATGAGCAACTTTTGGCTATTTCAATAAAAGAGGTGGCATGGTTCGCGGATCTAGCAAATTTTCTTGTAAGTGGTATCACCCCGGATGATTTCTCTTCAAACCAAAGGAAAAAGCACAAACGGGATTGTCAAGACTATTATTGGGATGAACCGTACCTTTTTCGGGTTTGTAGGGATGGAGTGATTAGAAGATGTGTATCGGAGGAAGAAAAATGTGAAATTCTAGAGGCTTGTCAGTCTTTACCATATGGTGGCCACTGTGGTGGAGCAAGAATGGTGGCCAAAGTGCTAATTTGCGGTTTCTATTGGCCCACTCTTTACAAGGATGGTAGTGATCTAGTCAAGCATTGTGATGAATGTCAAAGGGCCGGTGGAATCTCAAAAAAAAAATGAAATGCCCCTCACCACCATTTTAGAGATTGATATTTTCGATGTGAGGGATATTGACTTCATGGGTCCTTTTGTGAGTTCTTGTGGAAACACTTATATCTTGGTCGCAGTTGATTATGTGTCCAAATAGGTTAAAGTTGTTGCTTTACCTAACAATGAAGCGAGAAGTGTGGTGGCGTTTTTGAAGAAGAATATTTTCACAAGGTTTGGTACTCCGCGGGCTATCATAAGCGATGGGGGTTCGCATTTTTTGCAACAAAGCTTTTGACACCTTACTCACCAAGTATGGTGTCACTCATAAAGTCACGACTCCCTATTATCCACAAGCAAGCGGTCCAGTAGAAGTCTCCAATAGGGAGATAAAGAGTATTTTGTCCAAAATAGTGAATGCTAACCGGATGAATTGATCAAAGAAAATTGACGATGCTTTATGGGCTTATAGGATAGCTTACAAAACACCTATCAGAATCTATCCATACCGGTTGGTGTTCGGAAAAGCTTTTCATCTTCTGGTGGAACTTGAGCACAAAACCATATGGGCTTCAAAGAAGTCGAATCTTGAGTGGGATGTCGCCGCAACTTTAGGGTGGCACATTTGAATGAGTTGGATGAGTTCCGGTACCATGCATACACGAGTTCGTCCTTATACAAAGAGAAGATGAAATATCTTCATTACAAGTACATTTGGAACAAAGATTTTAAAGAGGTTGATCTTGTGTTGTTGTTCAATTCACAATTGCAAATTTTTCCTAGAAAGTTAAAGTCTAACTGGAGTGGCCATTCAAGGTTGTGGTTGTGACACCTTTTAGTGCATTGGACTTGAAGTAAAAAATGATGATGTGTTTAGAGTCAATGGTCACCGGGTGAAGCATTATCTGGGAAAAGTTGGTGATGGCCACGTCGAGGCAGTAATTCATTTCAAGTGATGGTAATCTGCGTCGTGTCGCGACGTTAAATCAAGCGCTTCTTGGGAGGCAACCCATATTTATTTTTATTTTTTTCTTACTTTTCTTCTTCTTTAGATAGGACTTATTTTGTGCTAACTAGATTTGAAGTGTGTTAAAAGAATGAATATGCTTTATAGGAACTGTGCTCAGAAAAATTGGCTGAGTATGGAAAAAGTGCGGACTGCACAATTTTGAATGCTACAGCAGAAGGTAATTGCGGCTGCACAATTCTTGTGCGGATCGCACAAATTGAGATGGGAAAATGCAAACCCTCTAAAGTTTGTTTGTCAGAGAAACAACCAAAGTATGGCCGCATAGCTAAATTTGCAGACCGCAGATCATCAAAGGAATTTGATCCTCCAGGTAACAGAGCGCGTACCGTAGAAGAAATTCTGCGTCTGCACTCATATCTTTGTTCCTTAGCCAGACTTTTTGTGTATAAATAGTAATCCTAAGGCTACTGTACAATCTTTTCACTCTCTGAGCACTCAAACAAGCTTAACCTTTGCACGTAATTGTTCAATCATCTACCACGCTAAATACGCATCTGTGATCATTCCTTAGCACTGCTTCATCACTAGTATGCTCAAATTACTTCTAAATTCTTCAATATTCTTAGTTTAATTTACAATTTGGTTATTTTAGGCCATTTTTGACTAGAAGTCAATTTTATATCCATGTGGGGTTTAAATTGTGTTGGGTCAACTCCTAATTTCTATTTGGGAAATGGGTATCTTAATTATCATATTTAATTGCTATTACCATGTCCAATTTGTGCATAAATTGAAACCCTTAGGAAGTCTGCCCGATTTAATATTGAAATTCGCGGATGCACAAGAAATTGTGCAGTCCGCAGAAGTGGAGATAAGGGAAGTTGGTGAAGCATGATTTTATGGACTTCACTTGAAATTGTACGGACCACAAAAATTCCATTACGGCCGCAGAAAAGTATGTGCGGCCACAAATCAGGCCAATCTCTATCTATAGAGAGTTGTTATTTTGAGGTATCCAATGTGCAGCCGCAATGACAATTGTGCATACTGCACTTTATATGTGCAGTCACACTCAAAATTATGCGGACCGCAGTTTCATATCTACGGCCGCAAGGTCAAATTATGTTGTCTGCACAACCTAGCCTGCGGCCGCACTTCCCCACCCTGCAAACATGTTTTTTTCTATGAATGTGTGTTTATCTGCACTTGAAATAGAAATGAATCTTGCTATTGTTTATTATAGAAAATGGTTAGATCACAAGGTCGTGGTGATACATCAAATGGGAGGGGTGAACCTATAGAGGCCGAGGCAAGAGTGCCTTACCCCTCATCTTTCAAAGGACTATATCTAAAAAGGCGACAGCCAGCCTAGGTAGAGCTACGATCCTGCCAAATTAAGCTCTTATGTCCCATCTAGGGAAGCATCAGAGGGTGACTTAGTGCAAGAGTAGCCTGTTGTTCAATCACAGCCACAACAGCTTCAGGGAAGATATCAACTTCGAGACGAGCCTTGACCTATGAGAGCACTTTCGAGGGTTTGAAAGGTGACAGTCAGGCTTCGGATCCCTCATATACATATGCCCCCAATAGACAAGATACTACAGTAGATGTAGATGATATTCCGGATGATGGCCGGGGGGCGATACTAGAGTTGCCGGCCTTGAGAGGTCGAAGAAGAAAGAGATGTGGGAAGATAGATTTGTTAGTTTGGCCGCCTTTATGAGTTTTCAAGACTGGTGGCTGGTGAGATCGCTCACTCTCGACTTTCAGTTCATTTTGAAATACATTGATAAATATAACCCGGCAGTGTTGAGACAGTTCCGTGAGCGGAAGGGGTGGATGTGTTTTACCCAGATTCTGGTAGATGCCAAGGAATACCTTATCCTGGAATTTTACGACAATGTGGCGCATCTAAAGAAAGGGACCAAGGTAACAAAAGTGAGAAATTTGAAGGTGAGATTTGACCAAAACACCCTGAACACTTATTTAGGGTTTGAGTATTTGGAGCCTGTGCAATACTTGGAAAAGTTAGCACTGGAGATTCAGCTCGCCAGTGGCTAGCTGAGATTCTTGCAGCTTCGGGCCGTCTACAGCATGGATCATAGCAAGGGTTCCTATTCAGAGAAACATCTTAAATTTTGAGGCAAAGGGATGGAAGACATTCGTGTGTAGTAGATTAGACCCTTGCCAAAATAAAAATAATCTTCCGATTCCGCGAGCAGTGCTAGTCGCCTATATAATGGCCGGGTAACCAATCAATATGGGTGCCATGATGTCGACCAACATGTCTGCGGTCTCCAGTTAAGGTGACACCTCCTACCCGTATCCCAACACTATCACTAAATACCTTACGGATGCGCGAGTGGAGTCAAAGGATTTTGACACGAAGGTTCGGGCTAAGAATCCCTTCTCATGGTATTCTTTTATGGGTGGTGGAAACCCAAAGAATAAGGGTCGGTCCCCTAATACTGCGGGCCAGTTTGATTAGCCCGCCGATGTAGCTGTTGAGACAGTCAACGTGCCATCTACTTCAGTAGAGCCTTCAGCTAGTACAACTGCCATGCCCCCACCTTCAGCATTAGTTCCTTCCACCACGGCTTTGAAGCCAGTACCTGTGTCCACTCATCCATTATCTATGCTACGAGTCTCCCAGACACTAGCAAGCCAACACAACTAGATGCAGAAAGCCACTGCAAAGGTGTCTAACATATCTAGTATTGTTGCAGCGCAGTCATCCACTCCGGCACCCCAGATTCCTCCGACAGTGGAGGATACATTGAAGAAGATCTTTGAGAACCTGACCACCATCATGAACACCTTGGTAGCACATGGAAACAGTGATTGATGAGCTGGGAAAGCAAGTAAAGAAAATTTAAAAATCCTAGATGTCCAAGAAATCAGTTGACAAGCTGGGGAGAGAGGTGACCAGGATAACAACAGCTGGTGATCTTCCGTTTCACATGTTGATGGAATCAGATCCAGCAGCACCAGCAGATCCAGCAGCACCATCGATTCCAGTGGCACCAACTGGCCAGTCTGAGAAGCCAGACCTGGCTGCCGACACTGCAGAGGCGGTGCGCCTGATGTTCACCAACCCAGGTACTGCTAGAGCCGAGGATAATGAGATCCAGTTAGAGGAGGCTGAGGGCGGTGACGCCGCTATAGACACAAAGATGTCCAAGGCCACATAGGGAGTCCACTTCAATCTTACACTTCCTTATTATTATTTTGTTAAGCATTGGGGACAATGCTTATTTTTATTCGGGGGTGGAGTTTATTTGGTATATGGATGATTTCTAGAAATTTGGTTTGTAATAACTGAAAATATTTTCTTATATCTCTTTATTCTTTATATATTCTCTCCTTTCTCTCTTGATGTATATATTCTCTCTTTTCCTCTCTCATTATGTATATTCATTATGCTTCCAGTAGTTTACTTTGTAGCTTATTTATTCTGTTTTCATAATAGTCAATGTTTATTTAGTAGCTTCTTGTTTAATCTTATAGCTTCTTTTTAATTTAGTAGATTCTTTTTATGTTTTAGTGGTCAATAAGCCTTTGATTTTCTTAATGTCACGATTTTTTCCAAAGGTATTTTTTGTGAGAACCGGATGACTCTTCCCAACGATGGATGGTGTGACAACCTTCTTAAAGAAATGAGTCCGTTTTTGGTATTTAGGTAAGAGTAGTAGTAATAATGAATAAAAAGGCCTAATTGGGCCATGCTAGAAAAGTCAAACATGCTTCACTTGGTACCACACACTTAACTACTTGCTTATGGTTAAAAATAAGATTTTTGGAAAGAAATAGCTATAATTAGTGACCTTTTGACTCTTATGTTCACTTAGGCAATCATCGACTGGTTTAGTCAAACCATAGTGATTTTCAATCTTGAATATGGTCATTGTGATCCCTTGACTCTGTCCTTTTTAACAATCCAGATGTGTGAGAGCTTAGATGTTTTTGTTATAAGTCCAAGTACCCGTGCGAATGGTCTAGAACTTGCCCTGAATGTGTTTCGAGATAAAATTTTAAGTTTTACTTAGCTTGAGAAATGATGTAGGCTCTCCTTGACCCGCTTGAAATTTTTCATAGGCCACCAAATGTTGTTATTCCTAGTCAACCCATTTGAGCCTAAAACCTTTCTCATTTGATAATCATTTACAAGCCTTTACCCATTTTGTCATTACCCTTTCTTGGCACCCGAACTTTCCTTAACACTCTTGTGAAATAATTGGCTAAAAACTTAAGTTTGGGAGAGAGACGAGGAGTTTAAAAAAGGTATCAAGATACAAAAAGAGAAAGGAAATGAAGAGAAGCAAATGCAAGAAAAAGAAAGAACAAAAAGAAAATGCAAAAAGAAAGTGAATAAGTTGATAATTCTTTTTGCATCATTCTTTTTGCCTCGTCTCTTGCCCAAACTTAAGGTATTAGGTTCTCGGATCGTGACACTTTTCAAGTATTGTTAAGTTAATAATTCACTGCTAAATAGTTTTGTTTATTGCGAGTGTAGTTTAAAAATGCAAAATCATAGGTGAATAATAATAATCATAAAGTGAATAAATTAAGAGCTATTTGCATTTTGTGCGGACCACAAAAGACCAAGGTGGCCACAGACATTATTGTGCAGACCGCAAAATGAGAGCAGTGCGGCCGCAGTCCAAAATTATGCGGCCACAAATGTCCAACCCTCTCAAGACTGAAGAATAGTGTGGATTGTACATGGAATTATACGGCCGCAGAACCTCTGAAAGGGCATTTTTGTCCGAAAATTCCAGCCCAGTATAAATAGAAGAGTTTTATTTTTTTAGGTGAAGTTTTGACATCAGCAGCTATAGTAGACGATTTTCTTTACTATCTTTAGTAGTTTTTGCTATTTTGAGATTTTTGAACATTGATTTCATCATTTTAATTATCAATATGGGTTTAATTATCATTTTCTTCTATTTCTTTTATCTTAAGCATGAGTTGCTGGATTTTCACTAGGGTTATGACTTAACCCAAGAGTGTAATCTTAATGGGTGTTTGATTTAGTGCTTGTTTATGGTTGGATATTTATTATTTAGCCTTGTTCTTGCTTTTAATTGTAGAATTAATACTTGCAAATATTAGTTCATGCCTATTTGACTTGGTCTCTACTTGAGAAAGAAACACTTAGTCTAGGAAAATTTGGCTAATAAGAAATTGAGTCAATCGAGAGATAGATAAACCCAATTAAAGGGTTGAACCTAGAGATAGTAAAATCTGACTTGAGCTTTATATCAACCGATTTGTTCAATACCCATTTGGACTTGAGAAAGCCAAATTGGGCAAAATCACTCTCTGACCAAGAGGTATTAAGTAAGTACTTGAGTGTTTATAGCTATAATATACCCCGACCAATAAAACAAGCTTTAATATTTACAACCCATTAGGCAAACACCTAGATGAAGGTCATATCCCTAGGCCTTTATATCATTTAAAAGACAACAAAAACAAATTCCTAGCTTCATTTTTTAATTTGCAATTTTAGTTTAAATTAGATCTAGAAACAATTCCAAGTTTGTGGAAGTGCAAATTGAGATAATTCAAGCTCATACACTATAATATATACCTCTAGTCCCATTCATAGCTCCTTGTAAAAAATCGACCCCGACTCATTGGGTATTACTATTGCATCGATCTTTTCATAACCTTAAATAGATGTGTGACCTGGACGAGATCAATCACAAAAGCAATTAACCCTTCGCAAATGCAAAAAGACACTAAGCCTGCTTTCGTCGCAAATGCGACACTTTTGGTCGCAAATGCTAACCCTATTCCATCACAAATACGACCAATACTTTGCACAAGCGACGCAGTACCAAGTCAGTTAATGGTCACAATTGCAAAGATCCAGAGTCCACAAATGCGAATAATTTCTCGCAAATGCGAAGTATTCCTAACCCAACCCATGCTCACAAATGTGAATCATTGTTCGTAAAAGTGAGGCCCGCATTTGCGAGCCAGACCTCACAATTGTGAGATTTGCAGGTCACACCAGAAACATAAGATGCATTAGCTATGTCAAAAATCCAAAAATTGATATGTAGCCTACCCGAAACTTACCTGAGCCCCTTGGGATCCAAACCAAACATGCACACAAGTGTAATAACATCATAAGAACTCGTTCGCGCGATTAAAATACCAAAATAATACCTCGAACTACGAACCTGACACCAAAATGAATGAAATATTCAAAAAAACTTAAGAACTTTCAATTTTTTAATCGGAAGTCCGAATCACATCAAATCAACTCCGTTTTGCATCAAATTTTGCATATAAGGTATAAATACTGAAAAGAACCTATACCAAGTTACGAAACCAAAATCCGAACCCGATAGCAATAAAATCAACCTACGGTCAAACTTAGAAATTCTTTAAACCTTTAGATTACTAATTTTCAACAAAATTCGTTAAATTAAATTAGGGACTTCTGAATTTGATTTCGGGCATACGCCCAAGTCCCAAATCATGATACGGACTCATCGGGACCATCAAAATACTGATCCAAATCCGTTCGTTCATAATGTTGACCGAAGTCAACTCAAATTTGTTTTAAAGAATGATTTCATATTTTCGTCAATTTTCTCATAAAAACTTTTCAGAAAAAGGGCACGGACTGCGCACTCAAGTCAAAGAAGACTAAGCGGAATTATTTGAAGTCTCGGAATACAAAAACAAATGCTAAAATTGAAAATGAGCTATCAGGTCATCGCAAAATACAACTCAAAACTGCAAATTACTGATAATAGGTGAATTTGACTATAATCACGCCTTAAATAATCACATTTTTATGTTGTTTTGATGATATATATGATAACAAAATGCTCTTATTAATGTTTTTCATGAATTGTAGTTACAAAATGGTTAAGGAAGGCTAAGGAGCAATTTTGGAGTCAAAAGTGGAAGAAAAAGGCCATATTTGCAAAAGTACATGGAAATCACGCCAGAATAGCCCTGAAAAATCAGAGACACTGTTCTACCGCGGTTCCACAGCGACCGCGGTAGAACTGCGGTGGATGAGGGTCGCTGAAGTTTAGAGATTCAAAAGGGTGTTTTGGCCGCGGTTCCACCGTGACCGCAGTAGAACCGCGGCAGGCACCGTAAAGTTGAGGGACTGAAGTGTAAAAATAGGATTTTTAACACCTAAACCCAATTTAAACTATAAACTTCGCTCAAAGGAGGCAAGTATTGATTGTTAGGTTATTTGGAGAGGAAAAACCATTGTGAGGGATCTTTCCCAACAACTTTCTTCTTTTCTTTTGTTTTTGATGATGAATTCTATTCTAGTTTATTTA
>MU745025.1:47473-91261 GCA_026770625.1 Nicotiana glauca
ATTCCGACAATTGGGGAAATCATAACTCTAGACCTCCTTAATCTTGTCTCTAACCCTTAGTATATTTAGTTGTTAATTTAGTATTTTAATTTGTTAGTTAATTATTTAAACACAAGAATCTAAATATCTATAAGTTAGAAATTGTTCAAGCTTTTCTTCTTAGTGATAGTGAACAGCTGCAGCTAAACCTTAGTTGTCTGTGGGATTCGACTTCGGACTTGTAAACCGAATTATATTTGCAGCGACCGCATTGTCCTTTTTGTAAGTCATAGTTGGGCGTGATCATATATATAAAAATTATATATTTATATGTCGATTTGGTTTGGATTTTCTTTTTACTCAACATATCAAATCAAACTTAATCAAGTTTTTAATCGGTTTGATGAACTTAATTGATTGAAGAATTGATAGTCACCAACTTAGTGACTTAAGAGAAGAAGAAGATGCTATAGAGAAGAAAGAAGAAAACGAGAGAGAATAGTATAGAGAGAAAAATATTGAATCTGCATTATTCAACTTAAGGAGTACAAACATTATTTATACTAGATCACTAAATTAGGCTAACTAACCTTGATCAAATAACTGACTAATACAGTTAATAGCGACTTAACAGAATAACTAACTAACTTGGTAAAATTACAGGATTGCCCTTATTAGCTTTGAGCTATATTTTCTTTAATACTTCCCCTCAAGCTAGAGGGTATAAAAATATTAAATGTCCCTAGCTTGGAAATCAGACATTGATGCTGAAATTTGTTCAGTCCTTTTTTGAATATATTTGCAGGTTGTTCCTTTGTAGAAATATACTCAGTTTTGACCATGTCTTGTTGAATTTTTTCTCTTATAAAGTGACAGTCTATCTCAATATGTTTTGTTCTTACATGATAGACTGTGTTAGATGCTATTTGAATGGCATCTTTACTATCACAGAAAATGGTAACTGGCAGATCATTCTTCACATCAATCTCCCTCAGTAATCCTAGTAACAATGTTAATTCAGCAATAGTATATGCTAGACTTTTGTATTCTGCTTCAGTAGAGCTTCTTAAGATTGTAGTTTGTTTCTTAGATTTCCATGAAATCAACGATTCTCCTAGTTTGATTAAATAGACAGTAACTAATTTTTTGGAGTGTGAACATGCTGCCCAATCAGCATCGCAATAGGCTGTGATTGTTTCATTGTTGTTGCTGGACAAAAGGATACCTTGTCCTGGTTGGCTCTTGATATATTTCACAATTCGTAATGTAGCTTCCATGTGAGACCTTTTTGGTTGTTGTAGATACTAACTAAGGGTTTGAACACTATATGATATATCAGGTCTACTAACAGTTAAGTATAGCAATTTACCTATGAGTCATTGATAGCTGCTTTGATCTGCCAGTACATCATCCTCTACTAGTTTGTCTTGGCAGAAATGTTCATCAAATTCTCTTGTAGTAAGCTTTATGTTTGTGTCCATAGGTGTGCTCGCAGGTTTAGATGCTACTAGTCCAAGTTCAGATATTAGTTCCAAAGATACTTTCTTTGATGCATCAGAACTCCTTGTTTTGACCTTGCAAATTTTATTCCAAGGAAATACTTTTAGTTCTCCTAGATCCTTCATTTTGAAGGTCTATTGAAGAGCTTATTTTGTATCTTGTATTAGTTTCAGATTGTCTCCTACTAGAAGCATATCATCTACATATACCAACACAATAATGGTTCCACTTTCAGTTTTCTTAACAAATAAAGAATGATCATATGGACTCTGCTTGAATTGAAATTTCAATAAGGCTTCTGTCACCTTTGAGTTCCACTGCCTTGGTGCTTGTTTAAGTCCATGCAAGGATTTTTTGAGTCTGCACACAGGTTTATACGCCCCCTGACTCTTAAATACTTGTGGAAGGTCCATGTAAATCTCATCATGAAGGTCACCCTATAAAAATGCATTATAGACATCCATCTGATGTACATGCCATTTTCTAGAGGCTGTAATTGGTAACACAGTTCTGACTGTTACCATTTTAACAACTGGAGAGAAGGTTCCTTAATAATATATACCTTATCTTTGACTGTAGTCTTCAGCTACAAGTCTAGCTTTGACTCTTTCTATCTCTACTATAGCCTTATAGTTGATTTTGTATATCCATTTTCACCCCATGACAATCTTACCTTTTGGTAAGGGAATAACTTCCCACGTGTGGTTGTTTTCAAGAGCTTCAATCTCTGACTTCATTGCATCAACCCATCTAAGATCTTTAATTGCTTCTGCATAAGTGTTAGGTTCAGTTGTTGTGGAGAATGTAGATAGGTAAGCTTGATACTTTGGTGAGATATTTTCATAGGACATATAATTTGATATTGGATAGTTGACATCATGATGTACATTCAAAGAAACAAAGTCCTTCATCCATACTGGAGGATGTTTTTCCCTGCCGGACCTTCTAGTAGTGATGTTTTGTTGAATCTCTGATTATCCATTGAGGCAGTAGGAAGAATAGTTGATGATTGACTTTGTTGTAGATTTGTAGTAATAGTAGCAGATGGATCTATATTCAAGCTTTCTGTGCTATCTTGTAAGTTAGGATTTTGAAATTCTTCTACATTTGTATCTGTGTAATCAGCTTCATAGACTTGAGTATTTGAATGTTCAAAGGTACCATTGAGCTGCTGATTGTATTCTTCAAATTAAATGGTCTATTGTCTAAGCTAGGTTGAGATAGAAATACAAGAGGTGGAGATGCAGTAGTGTTTTTGAATGGAAACACCTCTTCCCTGAAGATAACATCTCTGCTTACAAAGAAAGAGTGAGTAGTTAAATCATATAAAATATAACCTTTTTGAACCTCTGAATAACCCATTAATACTGCAGACTTAGCTCTTGGTTTAAGTTTATCTGTTTCTTGTATAATTTTGGCATATCAAAGGTAGAATATAACCCTTAGATGAATCAAAGAGGGTTTTCTTTTGTATAATTTTTCAAATGGTGACACTCCTATAACTGATGAAGGCAATTTGTTAATTATATATACAGCTGCTAGAATACAATGACCCCAAAATGTAATAGGAATGTTAGCTTGAAATCTGATAGCTCTGGTTACTTCTAGGATGTGTCTGTGTTTTCTCTCAGCTACTCCATTTTGCTGAGGAGTATAAGATCTTGTTCTCTAATGAATTATGCCTAATCTTTTAAATAAATTACTGCAGATAGCATTAACAAATTCTGTGCCAATGCCTATTCTTATTGTTTTAACTATTTTGTTGAATTGTGTTTGAACAAAAATCAGAAAATATTGAATGATAACACACACATCAGACTTTAATTTTAATAGGTAAGTCCATGTCATTCTAGAGAAGTCATCAACTATAGTCAAGAAGAATCTATTTCCATCAAATGTAGGAATCTTATAAGGCCCCCAAATATCCATATGAATCAATTCAAAACTCTCGGTACTTTTAATACAACTTGCTGGAAAGGGTAATCTGACTTGTCTTGCACAAGGACACACATTACATTTATTTACTATTTCTACTATGGATTCAGTTTTGTTCTGAATAATTTTCCTATGAATAGACATAGACACATGACCAAATCTTTTATGCCATAGACTTATATCTTCTGTACTAAGTCTTGACAAGAAGGCTGAAGTTCATATCTTTAATAGTAAGTTGACTCAGTAAAATGTATAGCCCATCTCTTTCTTTACCAATCTCCTTCACCCTCCCATTGAAGAGATCTTGAAAAATACAAAAAAAGGGTAGAAGGTTGCTGCACAAGCTAGTTACTTGGTCATTTTTGATACAGACAGACACTAAATTAAATTTGAACTGAGGCAAATGAAAAACATTACTAAGTGTGCTTCTAGATGATATTAAGCTAGTTCCTGTGTGAGTAACATTTGAAACTTCACCGTTAGAAAGACATACCCTCTTAGAATTAGTATCTATAGAATCCCGATTTAACATTTCAATATCAGACACTATGTGGTTAGTTGCACCAATGTCAATAATCCATTCTTTTGGACAATTTGAAACTAACAAGGCTGTACTCATACCGGCTACATTTGCTGCAGAGTTATTGTTGTTGCCTTCTGTGTTAGTTTTATTTAGGATTTGAAATATCTGCTCATATTGATCTTTTGTAAATGCTCCTATATGAGGCATTGATTGTGGATTATCATTATGGCCAGGTTTTGAAAATTTGTCATCTGAGATGCTTGCTGGTGAGTTCCTGATGCCTGTTGGTAAGTTCCCATGGAATTTACATTAGGATAGTGATTTGGAATTTCTGCAAGAGCGTTGTAAGCTGCTGGACCTCTTGCTCTACCATTGTAGGTTCCTGTCCGTTTCTTTTTAAACTTGAAATCTGGCGGATAGCCAATTATTTTGAAATAATTTTCTTTGTTGTGACCTTTGAGCTTGCAGAAGTCACATAGAACATTATAGTTCATTTTATACCTTTGATTCCCCATATTTTTGGTGTACATAGCTATATCATAATTTCTAGTAGTAATGGTTGGATTTGCACCCAAAATTCCAGAAGTAGCAGCTACTGCCTTTTGTCTTTCATCACTTATAATCATTGAGTATGCTTGATTTACTGTTGAGAGTGAGCTTCTAATAATAATTTGACCTCTAGCTTGAGAATAGGACTCATTGAGACCCATCAGAAATTGGTATACTTTTAGTTTCTGTAAGTAAACCACAAAATCTCTAGATCTTGGACAATCATAACTAGGAACAGGTATTAAAGCTTCGAATTCCTCCCACATGTCCTTTAACTTTGAATATTACGCTGATACAGAAGAAGTGACATAAGTTAGAGTGGTAATTTCTTTGTGCAGGTTAAAAGTTCTTGCATCATCCACTTTATAGAACCGTTCATAGAGATTATCCCAGACTGCCTGAGCATTAGATGCATACATTATACCACCAAGAAGGCTACTATTCACAGAATTGATGACCCAAGAGTGTACTATGGCGTTTACTCTCTCCCAATAGTTCCACATAGTGGCAGGAAAGCTTTCTTTCTTATAAGATCCATTATCTACCATTCCTAATTTGTTCCTTTCTAACAGTGCTACACGCATAGATCGATACCAAACAGAGTAATTCTCAATTCCAGTCAGCTGAAATGAGATAATCTGTATTCCACTAACATCTGAAGGATGAAGAAACAAGGGATGATTGTAATTCATACCTGCTTGTTGAGAAGATCCTCCAGTAGTTTGTTTCAGACGAGAATCATCTTCTTGATCATTGTTTAAACTCATTTTTCCAGTTCTTGAATTTTCGATACAACCAAGAAATACCAGAGTTAAATTAGAATTGCGGAATTTTGAATTTGAATCAAATCAAAGGTGTATGCACTTAGCTTTGTTGCTTTGATACTATGAACTTAATTGATTGAAGAACTGATAGTCACCAACTTAGTGACTTAAGAGAAGAAGAAGATGTTGTAGAGAAGAAAGAAGAAAACGAGAGAAAAGAGTATATAGAGAGAAATATTGAATCTGTATTATTCAACTTAACTTGAATGAAGGAGTACAAATATTATTTATCCTAGATCACTGAATTAGGCTAACTAACCTTGATCAACTAACTGACTAATGTTGTTAACAGTGACTTAACAAAATAACTAACTAACTTGGTGATATGACAGGATTGCCCTTATTAGCTTTGAGCTATATTTTCTTTAACAGATTTGACTTTTCGTTTTGGTTCGATTTTCCGATTCAGTTTGTACACCCCTACTTATGCGTGTGAAATCCGTAGTTAAATCACTGGAGCGCCAAAAGTTCTAAATTTCAGATGCTACAGTAATCAACATATATTTTACTCTCATAATTGGTATCGTGATGATGTGTGGACAACACTGTATTACTAGCTTATTAGGCTTGTCTCTTAAGCTTGAGATACAAATGCTACTAGCAGTTGTGTGACTATTCACACCAATTTGTAATTGTATAGCTAGGTTGACGCACGTTGAGTCGTGCCATATGTCTAGCTAAGGCCCTCTAATTAACCCTCAACAATTCGTAGGGACAAAAAGGACTTTGCGAGCAATGTCCCTCCTATCGAACAAGGAATGTTCCAACTAGAATTTGACGTCAAGTTGGAGGGAATTAAACACTACTATTTGGCCCCATGTTGGAGAAAATGAAAAATGATAATTAGAGGAAAATTTACATGAAGATCATAGCTAATTATAACTTAAAGAATAGTAGGGAAAATAACACATATAATTTAAGTCGAAACCAACGGGTTTGTCGATAGTTCTCCACCTTTTCGATCTCTTCGATACTGGAATCTTCGTATTTCGCTTCAATTTCACAGAGAAGGATAGATCTGCACTTAAGCCTTAAGGCATTGAGGACCTGAGGTGCTGGATGGTAATTTTGAGATCTAGAGGCAAAAAAAATTAAAGGAAATGAAAATAGGAGCAGGAAAACTTTATTATAGATTATATTGCACATACATACCTACCTTTTTCGGCCTTTTGGTTAAAATCAAGAAATAAGGTCGGAATAGAACATCCCAAGTTCATAGTTTTAAAATGATTTTTAAGTAATAATTAAGCTTTGAAATTGAGCTTGCCGGAAATGCTTTTTTATGATGTCGGAAATGCTTAGACCGTGGCATCATTTGTCCAGGTACATAAAAAAGGGAGTATGATTGAAGTCATAAACTTTGAGGTAATATATTTTCTAAGCCTCGAGCTAATTAAATTTGTAATTTTTTTAAGACTTTTCTACTATTGCTAATATGATGTAAAAGAGATAAATTACCATCTTAAGTTTCCACAAATAGGACGAATGCAGCACAGTAGTTCTTACTTCCTCCATTTCAATTCATGTAAACTTATTTTTTTTAGTCCGTGCAAAAAGAATGACTCATTTTCTTATTTGGAAATAATTTATTTTTATGCAATAATGTATAGCCACACAAAATATATGTTACTTATTTTACACCACAAATTCAAAAGTCTTACTATCTCTTTTCTTAAATTGCATGCCAAATCAAATAAGTTCACATAAATTAAAACGGAGGGAGTAAATGATTATTCATACATGGCTAAGTTCGTATATACTATGCTCCATGGACCTTGAGAAACCGTAATGTCCAAGTATACACACCAATAAATGAACGTTAAGATCTAGCTTTATGAATTTTCATAGTTCGTATGTGTTTGCTCAAAAGTTATCATTTACCTTATGAGTGTAAAATAATATAAATAAATCACGGGCAAATCATAGCAAACCGTAATAATCCATTGAACCAAATGAAGGAAGCGAAAATAAGTACTCAGAGTTAAGAGGAGAAACATTAAAAGCCTTTATTGATAGTAGTGATTTGGTCTACCTCTCTATGAAGAGGTTCAGAGCCTTACAATGGTGTTCCACTTTCCCATAATATGGGTATCGTTGTATCTTTTCTCCCTTTCCTGAATAGTGGCCAAGAAGAAGCCCCTTTTCTAGGGTTTTCTCTCTTGGTATTTATAGTTGTGAGCTTCATGAGCTGGCACTAAGTGGTCGTGACCACGTTGGGGTTTCGCCTTCATGATGGCGGGTGGGCCGTGGCCTTGTTGATCGAATCAGATAAGGGTTAAGTACTATTAATTCTGAGTGGTCGTACTACTTATTAATCATGAATTAACTTAAGACGGGATTAACTTCATTAATTATCGTGGGGTCGGATTCTGACCCATACAGTTAGTCCCTCCGCTTATTGAGATCGTGCCTTGGCCGAACTCGATGAGTGGACTTCATCGACTATGGTTTGAGAAACTCGGATAGGGAGGTCGACTGTCACTTCGATCGAGGCCGAATTCCCTTTGGCGACGGCCCTTAGCCTTGTAGAGAGTTAGTGTTTTGTTATCGTGTTATCAAGTCGTCGTTCGATCAAAGTTGATCTCTTCTCCTTGGCGAAGGAACTTGACCCTTTAACTTAATTCGAGTGAGGTCGAGCTTTGTTATGCTCTGATTCTTACATTTGTTTGGGAGCATAACCGTCGACCACGACGGATTGGTCATATGTTCTGCTGCCAAGGGGAGTACAGGTACGCTTGATACGTGTTTGGCGACGTCCAAAATTCTGAAGGTGCACGGAACATCTCCTCAGCGTTCATAGGTTGTTACAACCATTTCGAAGGCGAGACGCCTGTTGGTGACTGAAAAGCCGCTTCATGGAGCCTGTCACAATAACACACGTTTATATAGAACTGAATCGGTTTACGGTTGGTCACGTAGTTAATGATGGCTATTGGGGTTTGTGAAAGCCACTTGTGTTGCCTATAAATAAGGGCTGAGGCATTTACTTCCCATATTTTCATTGCTTGTCTGAGAGAGATTCTGAAGAAGCTTTTCTTCCTGCTAATTCACCTTCATCTTTGTTCTTTGTCCATCAAACTCTGTTTCTTTCTCGTTAGTGAATCAACAATGGCAGGCAATTCTTCCCAAAATGTTCTTCCGACGGATCTTCCGGTTAACTTTTCGGTGGTTGAAGGGCCATCTCCGGCAATGTGAGGTGCAGAACCGGTGGAGACCGATGAAGTTCCATCGGTTGACGAGATAATATCACTGCCTGGAGGCCTGATGACTGACTTTACTGTCGATGGTGGAGAGGATCAGGTGAACGAAGCCCCGTTAATGAGGGAAATTGGAATGGCCCAACTACGGGAACAGGGGTTTATCCCCAGCTATGCTGACGTCGTTCTTGCCAGAAGCGAGGAGAGGGTCCACACCGATCGCAGGGGATACTGCGTCTTTTATGCCTATCCCTTCAAGTTGGGGTTTAAGCTCCCGCTCCTAACGCTGGTGGTTGATTTCTATCGTTATTACGGGGTATGCCCGGGTCAGCTTGCTCCTTCTCTTTACAAATTGCTAGCAATGTTTATCAAATATGCAGAACTGGCCGGTAGGGAGGTCACCCTGCAACATGTGCTTAGTCTCTACGCTCCCCAGAGATTTCGTGGTACTATGATTCAAGCGTGCCCTCGTGGGTCGAGGGGCCTGACTGCGAAATTAGATAACGAGGTCGACCCTCGCCCTTTTGATCACTTCTTCTACATTAGGACTGAACATTTAGTGACGTGCCCCACTGGGTTCCCAGAGGCTTGGAATCATGCACGTAAGTTCTTTAATCGTCGAATTCTCTTTTCTACCCCTCCTTACGTTTTATGCTCGTAAGCACTAACTCGTGTCAATTTTGTAGCCGAAAAGTTACCGCCGGCTCCGTTAGCTGGGGTGCATGAGTGGGTTGAGACCGTGCTTCCCCATACGGTAGGGATACGCACGTGGGCTTCTTTCTGGGAGAGGCATGGCCATAGGCCTGTGACAGGTGAAAAGTTGATTTCTTCTTCTGTTCCGCTTTGTTTTGACTCTATTCGTCAACTTTGTTTTTCTGTGATTAGGGAGGGCACGCTGCGTCAGGGCCCCTCAGTTGGCCTTCCGTCGGCCGGGTGCAATTGCTCGGTTCACTGCAGCTCCGGTGCCGCGCCCAGTACCGAGGGCGGCGTCAGTTGAATCTTTAGCGGCTCCTTCTCCAGTACGGGCCGCACTTCGGGATGAGGGGCCATCGGGGGTTGCGCGCCATAGGACGGAATCTCCATCAAATGGGGAGGAGGAGAGTCCATTGATAAGGCGTAGGGTCGTGTTCGCACCGGCTCCTCCTGTGGTAATTAATTTGGACTCCCTCCCGGCGGATGCGGAGAGGAATACGGCTGCGGGTGCCTGCCCTTGAGGGAGGAAAAAAAATGGGGGTTGCCCCGGTTGGCTTAGGCCATGATGATACCGTCGCTTCGGCGACTCAATTTATGGTTCCAGTCGCTGAGACGGGAGGTAGTTCCTCAGCGGCTGCTAATATTGGTGAGTCAAGCGCTCCTTCGGTGGCTATGGCGGGTAGTTCTACCTCGCTGGTGGCTGAAGGAGGAAGGGATGCTGTAGGAGATGAGTACGAGTCCGAATCCGACATGGACCCCGACGACGTCCGTATGTTCCAAGAAGGCTTCACCAATTCAACGGTGCGCACAGATGGGCGATCTCACTTCATCGAGGTTCCCACGGAGTTGAACTTATTGCTCCGAGGGGAAAGCTTGGTGCTGTAGTTTGAGCTGCTATGCTCGGAGGCCGAGAATGCGTTGCTGAGGGACGTTACGGATATCGGACTGATGAATGAACTGGTCGTAATGGGCTTGAGGGTATGTAATATGACGTCGGTTTGCTTCTTCTTTGCCGGAGTTTGTTCTTTATCTTAATCGTTGTCTTTGCTTTGCAGTCTTATTTATTGGAGGTGGAGAGCATCCGTCGGGCCAACGTCCGCTCGGGGATATTTTTGCGGGCACTGGAGAAGTACCGCTTCTACCGAGATCGGTGCCGAGAGATGCACGCACGCTTGAGGAATGATCCCCATAGCCGGGCCTTGGTCGAGGAATTGGCGAGGTGGGAGCTTCAGATGCAGCAAATACTTGGCAGAACGAGTGCTCTCGAGGAGCAGCTCTGTCAGAAGGATGATGAGCTCGAGGCGGGAAAGAGGGCTGTAGCTGAGTGTGAGCGCCAGGGCTAGGCTAAGGCAGCGGAGGCCGCTGCGGCATGCAGCGGGAAAGTGACTGTGTTGGAGGGTGAAGTCGCAATCTTGAAGCTTAAGGTGAGGGATGCCTCGTGAAGGGCTGGGGCGTTGAAGGAAGCTATCCGCGTGCACGAGTCCCAGCGGGAATCGGAGAGGGCTGCTGCGGCCTTTAGAGAAGCGGGTCTCGAGGACCTGATCGGTGTCTTTGAGTAGGACACCCAAGTCATGGTGGACCGGATCATGGCCTTAGAAGACGAGAACCAGCGCCTACGGGACCAGGCCGCTTCTTTCAGCCAGGCTCGCGAGCTCTGGGTCTTTGCTGAGGCCCAACGTGATGTATATAAGAATTTATAGGGGGCCGGCATCGTGACCGAGGCTGCTTTCGAGGGAGCGCGTCAAAAGGCTCGTGAGGCCCGTACCGACTGCGGTTTTGACGCGGCGACGCCAGAGGCTGACGATGGTGCAGATGGTGGCGCGGATGGCGCCGAGTAAAAAGATGTTATGCATTTTTTCTTGTCTTGTTCGCCGTTTGGCGTTTAAGTGTTTCTTGTTTTTTCTCCTTCTTTTTCCTTGTATAGACCGTCCTTGGCCGGGTGTAAGCGGGGATGACCCGCAATTAACTTTGTAGATAAATGAAACCTCCTTTCCGTTATTTGCCTTGTATTTGTTTTGTACCTCCCTTTTTCCCCCCTTAGATTTTCTTTGCATGCATTCGAAGGGATGATTTGCCTTTGAGTTTGACTCTGGTAGGCATGTTAGTTTTTTATTGTTGACGACTTTTCTTCTTCGACTCGGGGTGAGCAAGTCGGAAACATTGCTTGGCGATAGCGGCACTTAGCCTTAGTCCCAGTTCGGGCGCGGTCGAACTGCCGACCATGATGATAAAAAATACGGCCTTGTAGTTTGACCGGGGCCGAACTTTACGTGTCCCTAATCTTAGTTCGAGTTGGGAGTAGTTACTTAAATGGCGAGGGTGCCTAATCTGCGCCTCGATTTGTTGGAGGTTGGGTTTTGCTGAGTTCAATGATGAAGGCGCTTGGTCCGAGTCCTAGTTCAACTGTGGTTGAACTTGTTAGATTTGAGGACGAAGGCATCTAGCCTTATGGTTCGAGCGAGGTAGAACTCGTTGGATTTGATGGCGAAGGCGCGTAGCCTAAGTCTTGGTTCAAACGTAGTTGAACTTACTAGCGAAGGCGCATAGCCTTGATTTGATGGCGAAGGCGCATAGCCTGAGTCCTAGTTCAACTGTTGTTGAACTTTGCTAATTTTGATAGCGGAGACGCATAGCCTGAGTCTTGGTTCAACCGTAGTTGAACTTACTGGCGAAGGCGCATAGTCTTGATTTGATGGCGAGGGCTCATAGCCTGATTCCCAGTTCAACCGTAGTTGAATTTACTGGCGAAGGCGCATAACCTTGATTTAATGGCGAAGGCACATAGCCTGAGCCCCAGTTCAACTGTTGTTGAACTTTGTCAATTTTGATGGCGAAGGCGCATAGCTTGAGTCTTGGTTCAACCGTAGTTGAATTTACTAGCGAAGGCGCATAGCCTGAGTCCCAGTTCAACTGTTGTTGAACTTTGTCAATTTTGATGGTGAAGGCGCATAACTCGAGTCTTGGTTCTACTGTATTTGAATTTACTAGCGAAGGTGCATAGCCTTGATTTAATGGCGAAGGCGCATAGCCTGAGTCCCAGTTCAACTGTTGTTGAACTTTGTCAATTTTGATGGCGAATGCGCATAGCCTGAGTCTTGGTTCAACCGTAGTTTAATTTACCAGCGAAGGCACATAGCCTTGATTTAATGGCGAAGGCGCATAGCCTGAGCCTAAGTTCAACTGTTGTTGAACTTTGTCAAGTTTGATGGCGAAGGCGCATAGCCTGAATCTTGGTTCAACCGTAGTTGAATTTACTGGCGAAGGCGCATAGCCTTTATTTAATGGCGAAGGCACATAGTCTGAGTCCCAGTTCAACTGTTGTTGAACTTTGTCAATTTTGATGGCGAAGGCGCATAGCCTGAGTCATGGTTCAACCGTAGTTGAATTTACTAGTGAAGGCACATAGCCTTGATTTAATGGCGAAGGGGCATAGCCTGAGCCGCAGTTCAACTGTTGTTGAACTTTGTCAATTTTGATGGCGAATGCGCATTGCCTGAGTCCCACGTTGTGGGTATTGAGTGCTGAAGCTCGGTTTTGATTCGAGACCTTGAGCAGCTTATACGTTGTCTTCCCGATCGGGGTATGTAGGCTGTCTTGAGGCGACTCTCGGATTGAGATATCTCCGTGCCGGTTCCCGGCCGGAGCCTGTATCAGGGATGCGGGAGATGCCTTACAGAGATCCTCCCTTAGGAGGGGCTTCTTCTTCTTGTTTGCACTATCCGAGATCAGAGAGAGAGAGAGGACTTGGATCTTGATTTGAGATCTTCGAGTTCCCCTTGTCCGATATGCCGCTTTGGCTTGTTTGAGCTGGGTTGTTTTTCTCCTTTTCCGGTGTTTCTTTCCTTTTGGTCCAGGGAAGAACTACGCGATTTTGCTAGGAAATCCTCACAGACGGCGCCAAATTGTTTGCTCAAAAGTTATCATCTACCTTATGAGTGTAAAACAATATAAATAAATCACGGGCAAATCATAACAAACCGTAATAATCAATTGAACCAAATGAAGGAAGCGAAAATAAGTACTCAGAGTTAAGAGGAGAAACATTAAAAGCCTTTATTGATAGTAGTGATTTGGTGTGCCTCTGCATGAAGAGGTCAGAGCCTTACAATGGTGTTCCACTTTCCCATAATATGGGTATCGTTGTATCTTTTCTCCCTTTCCTGAATAGTGGCCAAGAAGAAGCCCCTTTTCTAGGGTTTCCTTTCTTGGTATTTATAGCTGTGAGCTTCGTGAGCTGGCAATAAGTGGTCGTGACCACGTTGAGGTTTCGCCTTCATGATGGCAGGTGGGCTGTGGCCTTGTTGATCGAATCAGATAAGGGTTAAGTACCGTTAATTCTGAGTGGTCGTACCACTTATTAATCATGAATTAATTTCGTTAATTATCGTGGGGTCGGATTCTGACCCATACAGTATGTGTATGAGAGAGAGAATACTATGTGTGTGGGAGTGTGAAAAGAAGGTAGATGATGAATTACATAATGATATATAAGATTCCGAACTAATTAAGTAAGACAATGAGAAAACATTTGATTCACTCTTCTGGCATTCAAATTGCCCCATTATTTTAATCCCTTAATAAAAGACTAGATAGCTTTTTCCAATCCAACTTTATAGAAAAAGCCGCTAATCATTCCCATCCCCATGTCTCTCCTTCTCCAGCTATTACAGTCTCCTTATTCTTTAATTTAATATAATTACCCTCACTCTCTCTGTCTCTCTCTCCTTGATCTTCCATCTATCTCTCTCTATATATAAACAGATATTGTAGTAATTAATATTTTCAGAGAGAAGCTTCAGCGACTGCTACTAATAACCTTTTAAAAATGGGTAGAGCTCCTTGCTGTGACAAAGCCAACGTGAAGAGAGGACCATGGTCACCTGAAGAAGATGCGAAGCTCAAGTCCTATATCCAGCAACATGGCACTGGTGGTAACTGGATCACTCTTCCCCAGAAAGTTGGTTAGTAATCCTTGCACTCCTTTAGTAGCAGTAATTCCTATTTGAGCTCAAAAGTTTTATTTTCTTTATTATTCATATAATTTTGGGATCGAGAAAAGGAAAGGGAGATAAGGGATAGTGATAATTGAACCCTCACTTAAAAACTCCTATCGTGGTAGTCATGAGGTTTAAAGTTTATATTTCATCTCGTTTTTATGGCTTAATTAGGTCTCAAGAGATGCGGGAAGAGTTGTCGGCTTAGATGGCTGAATTATCTCCGGCCAAACATCAAGCACGGAGAGTTCACTGAGGAGGAAGACAACATAATATGCAGTCTCTATCTAAGTATTGGCAGCAGGTAAATAATAATAAGTCAATATGCATTGTTCATTTCAGTTCTAGCTAGGGTTACGATCAAGGCTATTGTAGTACTATTTATTATCAGATCCTTTTTGTTACTATTTCTCTTTGGTAATTTTACTCTTGATTGTCATTAACATTTTAAACTTTTTCAATATCATAGGTGGTCAATTATAGCTGCTCAATTACCTGGGCGAACGGATAATGATATCAAGAATTACTGGAATACAAAGCTGAAGAAAAAACTACTAGGCAAACAGCGAAAGGATCATCGGCCTCGGACAGGATACCTTCATAATAATAAGCTAGATATGATGAAGGAAAATGAAAATTTCCTTGCTAGTACTCCAGATATCAATGCATATTATTCTTGGCCTCCACAACCACTACTATTCTCTACACTAATTGCTCCACAAAATGACCTGGCAGAAAGTAGTGCAAACTTTCAGTATTCTCCTGATCAGATTTATTTCGCCCGTGATCAACTGTGTCAAAGCTCAACAAATCAGCTAATTGCCTCTTCCGCATCTATGAATCCTCTTAATATCAATACTTGTGATTCTTCAGTGATAAGCAGCTATTACTCCTGCAATATTAATGGAGTTATCAACAGTTTTCAAGAGTATAATAATTACGTTCCCGTCTGCCTGAATGACGTGCTTAACAGTACTACTAGTCATTCTCAACAAATAGATAAAAGTGCATTGGAAATGGTCAATAGCAGCACCATTAGCACTACATCACCAGATATTAGTACAGGCTGGGAAGAATTGAGCCCTCTAATTGTTTACCCTCCATCAGTATCCAATTCTGAAACTCAGCAAGAAATATCAGCCTATTATGTATTTGAAGAGTCAAGGTACCTGGGGTTGTTGAAACAGTAATTATAATCTTAGCCATATATGTAACTGTAAACATATAAATTTCGAAATTTGCTTTTACGGTTACTTTTTCCGGTTTCAGTCGAATTTTCAGTGTGCGTTGTCATTGAACCTTAGAGATATGTTTGGTTTCCACTATCACTTTCATCTTGGTTACTTGAGTATAAAATTCTTTGTATTTTCTCGATGTGCGCATATTTTTGTTATACGTGCTATGGTTTTCATAGATTGCTTTCGTACCATCTTATGTGGTTGTTGTTAGTTTGGAATCCTAGAGATAGAGACCTGCAGTGCTAGTTTGGGATATATACGGATTGATATTTGATAAATTAATAAGCTGACATATAGTTCAATTTAATCAATGTCCATTGAGTTTCAAGTGTGAGATTTGAGAACGACAAAAGCATTTCAGAAGTTCTCCTTTGGAAAAAGGCAAATGGGGATCAAAGTTGGAAAGGTACTTTGAAATTTTGGCCACAACTTGATTGGCTTTAGTATGTAGGGTATCGATAAATGGCAGTTTGTTCTTAGTATTATCTTGAGTTCAATTAATACAAATGACAAAGAGCCGAGGATGAGCATATAATAAGGTTCGTGTCATGTTTTTCCAGCAGGAACAGAAAGACTGAGATGTCGGATATTGATTCTTCAGTTTTGAAATATATAAAACTAAATGCGTTAGCAACCCTTAGCGTAACTATCGCTTTCCAATATTTCAATGTCACCCTAGTATCACAAGTTGTGCCTTTCAACATGAACAATATTGTACTACTTGTTTGTCCTCTCTTACAAACTGCAATATTCTAGGTAACGAGGTTTTCAGCATATTTTTTTCCATGGAATAATTATATTTTTATTTCAATGGTCATTCTTGAAGTAGAGGCGATTTTAACCCCCAAAAATATCTGCTTGCCCTGCAAAGAGCCCTGACCCTGAAATTCACGCTTCAATAAGCTTTCTAGTGCCTTGGCATATTCCAAGATTTTGTTAATTTCCTAGATTATTTTCTTACGCTGAATAACAAGCCCCCACGTAATACCAGTTAAGTACTCCCCCGTTTCATACTTTCCTTTTTAGTCTGTTCCAAAACAAATGACATATTTTTAATTTTGAAAATAATTTAACTTTAAACTATTTCATTTTACCTATTTACCCTTAATGAGAATCTTTTACAGTCACACAAATGTTATGGCCCCACAAACTTTTTACCCCTTAAGCTTTTAAGAACACAAGTTTCAAAAGTCTTCTTCTTTTTTCTTAAACTCCGTGCCGAGTCAAACTACCTCATATAATATGAAACGGAGGGAGTATCATTTTTCTCTTTGCTATGGGGAGATTATCAGGGGCTGAGCTAGAGTCTCGGTAACGAGTTCGGTCGAACCTAGTAGATTTAATGCAAACCTTATTTTTTTTTTAAGAAACCTATTTAATAAGTACAACTTCTTACTTAGAATTCAGTAACACAAAAACGCTAGAATTTCAAACCCATTAATTTCAAATTCTAACTCCGCCTTTGGAAATTATAGGTTGTAGGGCCTAGCTTCCCTAGTTTGTACAGTCTTACATTGTATTCCTCAAGCGTTATTTGTTGGGATGATTAATAATATTTTTTTTCTTCACCAAAAAAGAAGAAAGAAAAAAAAAAGGAAGCGCCTTTTGCATGAGGATACAGTCCCATTGCCCATTCTTTGATTACAAAGTGCTAGTCACACCACACGTTTCTTACGTACCATTCTCCAATGGAATAGTAGTTTCTTTTCCTTTTTTTTTTTTTTTAAGATTTATGCTACTTTATAAAAATTTCACCTACGTTCATATCCAAAGAATAGTTGGTTTCAATTTAAGGGGAAAAAAAAAGAAGAAAGAAAAATTGCAATAAATTGGCTGCTTATGTAAATACAATTGGCGGGATGAATCTTAGTACCCCCTCCATTCCAATTTATGTGGACCTGTTTGATTGGACACAGAGTTTAAGAAAAAAATGAAGACTTTTGGAATTTGTGGTCCTAAACAAGTCCAAATGGGGCCTAGAGTATTTGTGTGGTTATAAAAGTTTCTTATTAAGGGTAGAGTTGTAAGTTTAAGCAAAATTATTACCAAATTTAGAAAAGGTTCATTCTTTTTGGAACGGACCAAAAAGGAAATAAGTTCACATAAACTGGAATGGAGGGAGTAATAAATAAATGTGGATAGAGTAGAACTAGGGGTGTACAAAGAAAACTGACAAACCGCACCAACCCGATAATCCGAGTCAAACCGAAAAAAAACTAGATTATGGTTTGGTTTGATTTAGTTTGGTGTTGGAAAAAAAACCCGACCATAATTGATTTGGTTTGATTTTAACTAAAGAAAGTCAAACCGAAACCAAACTAAACCGACATTACATATATAGAAATTATAGATATATTTAATATATAAATATACTTATTGTGATGTAATTTATAAATATTTCAAGATTTCATAATTTTATTTTTTGAGGTATTATTTCAAGGTTGGACTTAGAACTTTTGAATGTTCCAATAAGTTTTATAACCATCAACATTAGTAAATTAAATAGTGCTAACAAAAGCCCAAACCAAAATTAAATTAATATTAATGCTAACAAAAGACATTTAATTCAATATTACGAACGAGAATGTATTGAATATCTATGTTTTGTTTTGCAATAATTTAGATAAAAATGCATAACCTATTTTTATTTTTTCTTTAGCATTTAATCATGTATTTAATATTCCCTTATTTTAACATGATTTAGTAATCTTAGATTGTGTTTATTTTTATTATGGTTTTTTAATTAGCAATATTTATATTACATAATTTTATTGTCTTTATTGTTGAATATTTTAGGATAATGCCATGACATATCATATTTTGTATTATTTTCTCGAAAAATACTTTATATAGTTGTATCTTACTAGGACTAAAGAAATATTTTGAGCATAATTTATATGTTTTGTTCTACAAAAATTTTACGGAAAAAAACCCCGAAAAAACCAGAATAACCCGAAAACCCGAGAAAAACCGAGAGTGAAACACCCGAGTTTTATTGATTTGGTTTGGTCTTTAGATTTAATAATCCGATACAATTGGTTTGGTTTGATAATTATAAAATCCGAACCAACCCGGCATATGTATACCCTAAGTAGAACGTATGTAAATAATCGAGGTAGTCCACTCACATGATTTAGAATTGTACTTGTTCATAGATCTTCACTGGAGGGAAATTCTTCACCCCCACACGGCTCTTTGATAAGATAGTTTTTTTTTTTAATAAACTGAAATACAGTGTGGCTGGCTGATTGGTGTAATTATTATGAATTGAAGTCAAAAGCAGATGAAAAGAGGGAGTAGGGCACAAAACCACCAGAAAGATTGACCAGGTGTTACTTTGCTTTTAAGTCGATTCAACTTTCAAGTACGTATTTTCTTTGTTAACCAGAGTTAAGCTGTTACTCTCTTTATGTACAACTTTTTTACTATAAACTCCACAAGGAAATAAGTGACATATTCTTATACATACATTTCTTCGTCTAGCTTGAAAGATTGGATATGTTTCTCATTTTGATGTGGATTGTTACCTAACTGTTCACTTTATATTTTTACCAGGTCAACAGAGAAACGTATGGTGAATTTAGTCTTTTTCTAATTTATTTTTGTTTTTAGTCAATCACCCCAATCCAATATCAGGTTGGTAGGTGAAACTGTTTATTGATTAAAAAAAAAAAAAAACTACTAATGTCCTGAGAAAAGTATACATCATCACATATACGAATTACTCAAAATATAGATTTGCAAAATCGAAAAGATTGAAGTTGGTACTTGTCTTAATTCGAGATGGAACTTGTTCAATACTATCATGACAAACCTTTTCACCAAAAGGACATAACTTGTCAAGAAATCTGTCACATAGTTAATTTCTCGATAGCAACGCAAGAAAGTTTCCAATGGCTGACCCAAAAGATGCATTTTTAATTGCGTAACAGCACCAAAGATCTTCGCGTTTTCCATTTTATTCAAAATAACGACTTTATACTATTCAAAATATATAAAGACTTAAATTTCAATATTATTTTTTCCCTTGTTTTCTAGGCGATAACCGGCATTTTGTTTATGTATCTTAATCATTGATTATTTATCGATAGCACTCTATAATTTCATATTTACTGCGTCAAAGTGTTCATCACAGATCCACGAGGTTGATTAAAAAGGTAGTTACGGAATCTACTTGCAACTTGCAACATGTACCACCTTAAAAGAAAATTCGTAGTTATTGTGTTCAAAAGTAGGTCTAAAAAGTGTAAACACTTTACAAGTACAATTGAAGAAGCTCCTTATCTTCTTTACAATCATGTATGGATGTAGCGGAATTTTTATTTCATTTTTATTTCTTTATGTTACATCAGGGGATTAAAGAAGGGAAATGAGATAATGAGAATTGTCTTACACTTGTGATGCAGGAGACTCTCACCAATATAATGAGCGTAGGGCAGAGGCGGACGCAAGATTTGAGCGTCGGGGAGTACCGCTATTGATATAGATATTTCAGCTAGTAACGACAAAATCTGACGTGCTAACCCCTTAAAAACTTACTGACTTTGAGTCAGTGATCGAATGGATGTTCAAAAATGTCAAAAACTTAGTCTAATAAGATCGAGATTTAGGGTCTGTAAAGCAGTCCAAGCCGCGTCTCAATCGCTGTCGTTGAATCAATGGACGACTGTTACTTTGCTGAAGTGATCCTTAAAGGCAGAAGCTTTTTTGGAGTTTTTTTATTATTGTTTTTGGGAAAATTTGAGTTACTTATTTTTATATATGTCAAGAAAATGGTAATACTTATAAACTTAGTTATCAGGATAAACAAGATGATTGGCTTCTTGCTAACTTAGAAAAGATAAAAGGAAAAAAAAATCAAGTAGAGCACTAAATACAGGATACTATTCTATCTTGAATTAAAAGAGGAAAAATAAATGAATGTAATAGCCTCGAACACTGGCCTCGTGGTCAATGACGAGACCATTGCGGCATGCTAAACCATAAGAACCAATCCATGTTTTGTGTGTACAAGTCCTTGTTTATACATATATATATATATGGTTTTTTCCGAGGTTAACGGGTTCGGTAACCCCTCTACTGCCATGTAGGTCTGCCACTGGCGTGGGGTTAACAAGAAGGTATACAATTATATATAGTATTGGACCTCCAATTCCTGTACTTCCTACTCAGTATGGTGCAATCCATGCTATTATCTTAATTTATGGAGGTTTAAGATTGATATGCGTTAGAAACGTGAGTTGGATAAAGATTTTAAGAAGAAAAAACTCATTTCTCTGTGGGGAAATGAATCTCTGGGGAACAAATAAAAAAAAAGGAAAATTCAAGCGCATATATCTTTTATACTTGAGAGTTAATATATGGAAATTGGAAAAAAAAATGCGAAAGACAGGAGCCGTAATAATTAGCTAGCAGACGCACTCGTTGCTGATGATTTATTTTATTGGTTGCTATTTGTTATACTTAATAATTGGATGTTCGTTAATAGAAATAGAAATGACAAAGAGCCCATACTTCGATAAACTTTCGTGATAAAGTTCAAAGGGATTTTTTTTTTAAGGGTGTTCAAGCCGAATCGGAAAATCGCATTAAACCGAAAAACCAAAACAAACAGATTAAAAAACCCGACTAGGCTTGGTTTGATTTGGATTGGTATTGAGTAAAAAAACCCGAACCAAACTGTCATATAAATATATAAATTTTATTTATATTTTTAAGATTTTATAGTGAATTTTCTTTTGAAAATATAGAAATATTTAGGATTCTCTCATGTATTCACCTTGAAAGCGTAAATTAACGAAAAATTATTGTTAGACGACTAAAAAAATAACTATCACGTGTTACTAAAAAAATTCCCCCATTAGAATATATTAATAGATCATATATTTGCCAATTTTTTTCATATTTACTAAACATATATTAACTTATCAAAGACTTATCTATAATTTTAACAAAGTAAGATTGAAATAATATTCATGTAACAAAAAAACCCGAAAACCCGAAAAATCCGATAAAATCAAACCAATCCAAACCGATATAGTACCAAACCAGCACGGTCCATATACATCCCTATCAGTAGGACCAACTATTACTTCCAAAAAGCAACTATTAAAATAAAGGTAGTCTCTGAGTTTCATCTCAAGTACTTATAAAAAAAAAAAGAGGAATCCGTGATTAAGGCACTAAATTCGCCTTAGTTGTGACACCTACTCCACGACCACCGTTTCCGCTAGCTACCATCCTTTTCTTTTATTCTGAACATATATTTGCTTATAAAATTATCCATAAAGTAGAATAGGCCGTGTAATTCAACCAAGGTTTATTATCATAAAGCATCGGGTAAAGATCATATCATGGAACCATCCCTTCGACAAAATTTTATAATAGAAATATAATGGTAATATTGTTTTCAAAAAAATTAAATCTTACTACTTGGTCTTCTGAGGTTCTAAATATAATGCAAACTACCATGTCAATCAAGTTGATGGGAGTCAAATGTTATCTATCATCCAAAGTCTAAAAAGACGATCTAGACATATATTAAAAAAAATTCTGGAGTTGATAGGGGGCACATGAACTTTTGTAATACTTACGGTGACGCGGTGCTTCCTGAGATTCCTTGGAAGGGCGATGTAAGGCAAAGCAACTGACGTCAGTACAGTTATCGTCTGCCAACTGAGGTCCCATGTGTACACTAGACGAGATTGTCAGTGCCGTACGGAAAAACGGTCGGGTTGCTGCCCGGAGGACCAAACCTGACTGTTGGGACAAGCTTATTGGCCCATGGTCCTCAGTGAGGAAAGGACCTAGAATAGAGAAGAGAGCCGATAGGAAGTTAAAAGCAATTCTTATTTCTTCTTTCTCGAAAACCTAATGTGAGGGGGCCTGCTGGGATGTCCATAATTGAAGCATTTTTCTTCATCGACTATCGGTTTTTTACTAGGTGGCCGATGTCTTTGATGCTTAACCAATGTCAAGAACAATTGAGACAACAAAAATGAAAATTGAGAATGAAAGAAAACTTGATTGCATTAATAAAAGTTAATACAGAAAGAAACACGATGTCGAGGGGGAGAGACACCAGTATAGAGAACTGTTTGCTTGCTCGAAAGTTTGATTGCTTGATCCCACTTAATAATGCTTAAAAAAAATAAACCAAAGTTACAAGACTTGACCTAACTAAGCAAGAGGAACATAATGGAAGTACATGAAATAAAACTACTCTATATTTACAATAAAAAGGACTTAGTTTTCTACAAGGTAAAAACATGTCAGTTGTAGGCAACCTTGTCTTTGGCATCACGGTCTGCGTTCACGGCGTTGTCTGCGCGCACAGCGTTGTTGGCATTTGCCTGCGAGTAGGCGCTGGCGAGGGCTATTGGTGGGGCCATAGAGGCGCATGCACACTTGTCACTTGGCGCAGTGAAGACCACGGGACCGTCCATAGTGCTAGGCAATGGGAGGCTTGCTAGGATGCCATGAGGCGCGTCCAAGGGGTCATGGGGCATGGCTGGAAAGCTTCCCATGACATTCTCCCCCACCCGAGTTAGCGGCATCCTCGACGCCTTATTTCCAAGAAAATAATCAATAAGGCTCTTGTAGGATTTGAGGTTTGTTCCCTTCTCCAAAGCATTCTCCTTTGCATCAAGCCATGCCATTTCAACAAGAATCCTTGGTAATCTTTTCTTGAGGCATGAATCTTTCGATCATCAAGAACAGTTTCAGCACGTCTTTTTTCGATTGAGTTGGAGCCTCAAATACTGAGTATTGTGAGCTGGCTCCGTAAAGGATCCTCCATGTCAAGGTTTCAGAAAACTGACATGGAAGACAGGATGTATTTTCCACCAAGCTGGGGTATCCACCCGGTATGCAACTTTCCCAATACGCCTTTCAATGGACAAGGGTCCAATGTATTTTTGCAACAGGCGAGGGTCATGGACCCCTGCAAACAAATACTGCTTTGAGATTTTGACCATCACTTTGTCTCCTACTTGGTATTCAACAAAATTACAATTTTGATCAGCATGTCTCTTCATCCATTTTTGAGCTTTGACAAGATAGCTCCGCACTATGTCCAAATTTCGCTTTACATTCTTTTGAGAAGCTAGTAGCTCGAGGAGATTTTGACATGTTTAGTTCATTCACGGTGTGTAGGAGTAGCGATTGCTGTCCAGTAACAATTTCAAAAGCACTTTTGTTTGTACTAGAGCTCTTTTGTGAATTGAAACACAGTTGAGCAGCATCCAGAAGCTTCACCCAGTTCTTCTACGATCTTGTTACAAAGCGGCGGAGATATTCCTCCAGTATGCCATTGAACCGCTCCATCTACCTACCATATTGCGGATGAAAACTTGAGTTGTGACTCAATTTTGACTCGAGGCACTTAAAGAGTTAGGTCCAAAAATTGCTAGTGAAGCGTGAGTCGTGATCACTAACAATATCTTTAGGCAGGCCCCAATGTTTGACTATATGAGTGAAGAAAAGTCGAGCTATATCCTCCGCTGAGATATATTGTGGGGCTGCTATAAATGTATCATACTTGGACCATAACCAAGATAGTTGTGAGATCTCCGATTTTGGGCAATCCGGTGATGAAATCCAGGGAAATGCTTTTCCAAGGTCTCTTTGGGACAACTAGTGGTTCCAAGAGTCTCTCTTGTGTCAAGCGGTCCAACTTGTCCTTCTGGCATACTAGACAAGTCTTCACATACTGAACGATGTCATCGTTTATTTAATGCCAATAATAAGCACGGTGAAGTAATGACATGGTGCGTTCTTCACTGGGATGGCCAGCCCACAAAGTATCCTGATATTCCGCCAAAAGAGTCCTTCGCATATTCATGGGTTTTCAATATCTTTGTCTAATGTTTTGATGATTTAACAAACTTACTATCAAAAACCAGATTGGTAACCTGACACATTTGGTGCACTGAGCGGATTCCAGCTAATGTAAACTGCTGCAAGTGTAGAAAATAGAGAAATAAGTCAAGGACTTGATTCCCTATTTGTCTCTGACAGCAGTACAAAAGTCAAATGTGCACAGCTAGAAAGTAACTGCCTTAGAAACAGTGCACACAGTGCAGCAGTTCTGCAGTCACTTACCTTTGACCTACCAAATGCTTACATCATTCAAGTGATGTCATCAAGAGTGTATCAACAAGAGCATTATAATAAAACATCACTTGAACATTTGATATTCACTTCAAGAATTCAAGTCTTCTGCAGAACAGTGAACTTATCTCTCAAGAGCTTGAAGAACAATGTTAAATGGTACTATGGACCAATTCTTAAATTGAGTATTTTGTTGTCCTTAGTTGAGTTGTAACTTTGTTATTATTCTTATTGTAATTCCTAAATTGCTTAGCTAGAAGCGTTGCTTAGGAGCCCCTTTGTAAAACCATAAACTGTTGGAGTTTGTGTTGTGACTAGAGTTAGTCATAAGTTAAAGTCTTTGTAACTAGTGAGTGACAAAGTGACTTTTGGTAAGTGTATCACAAGTTAGTTGAGTTGAAGTCTTTGTCACTAGTGAGCAACAAAGTGGCTTGTGGTAAGTGTATCACAAGTTAGTTTGAGTTGAAGTATTTGTAATAGAGTCATTACAAAGTGGCTAGTAATAGTGTGTTTACAAGTTAGTGAGTTGAAAGCCTACAAGCGTAGGTTGTGGTTTTTGTCTCCTTTAGTGGGATTTTTCCACATAAAAAATCCCTTGTCTTAGTCACTTACTGTTTTATTAGTATTCTCAGTGAAAAGTCATAAAGGACCAGGTATTCTATAGTTTGGTAGAATCACATAAACTAACAATCGGTATTAGAGCGGGTTCCACCTATCAGGCTATCACCTAGGAAGGATCCATATGGCTGCTCCACCAAATTTTAAAGAAGGTCAATCTACATACAGACCACCAGGTTCAGTAGGCATTACTATGGGTGGTGGAAGACAAGAATGCATGATTTTATCATGGCTGAGGACTCTGAGTTGTGTGATGTCATATGTGATGGTCCTTACATCCCAACAAAGGTACTTGAAGAACTTCCATTCTCAATGCCAAAAACCAGAAAAGAATACACTGATGCAAAATAGGAAATCTGTGGAGAAGAATTTTTGTGCCAAAAATATTTTGGTATGTGGAATAGGACATGATGAATACAATAGAATTTCTGCTTGTGAAACTGCAAAGGAGATATGGGAAGCCCTATAAACTGAGGGAACTACTCAAGTAAAGAAATCTAATATTGACATGCTCACTACCAAATATGAACTCCTTAGGATGAAGGACGATGAATCTATTCAAGATATGCATGCTAGATTCACCTCCATCACAAATGAGTTACACTCACTTGGTGAAACTATTCCTAGGAACAAACTAGTGAGGAATATTCTCATTATCCTGCCCAGCTCTTAGGAAAGCAAGGTGAATTCTATTACTAAAGCAAAGGACCTGTAGGAGCTGACCATAGATGAGTTGGTTGGAAATTTAAAGACCTATGAGATGAAGAGAAAGATTGACAATGAAAGAAGAGAACCAAAGAAAGAAAAGAACCTGGTACTCAAAGCTGATAGCAATCACTCGAGTGAGGAGGACAGAGACATGGCTTAATTAACCAAAAGATTTCATAAGAAATGGAGGAATAATGAAAAAGGGTAGCTCTAGCAAACCAAAGAACTATGATCTCTGCCATAAGAGTGGAATGCTTGGGCACTTCATCAAAGAATGTCCTCTCCTGAAGAAAGAGTACTCCAAGTACAACCATGAGAAAGCAGCCGAGAAGAACCCGGTTCCTGACAAGGACTTAACGAGGAAGAGATCTGTTGTCAATGTGGTGAAACAAGCTCTTGCAGCATGGGAAGAATCCTCTAGTTATTCTGAAGATGAAACTGATACAGGCAATAGCTCCATGATGGCAGTTGAAAGTGAGAAAAATGAATATGATTCAATATTTGCTTTGATGGCCCAATTAGATGATGATGAAGATGATGACAACAGTAAGGTAAATTTCAGGGATATTCAGAGAAATCTGAAGTCCTACTCTCCTAAAAAACTCATATCTTTAACTAGTGTATTGATTGATGCCTATCATAGTCTTGTAGAGGTTAAGGATGCTTTGATCTTAGAGCTAGGAGAAGCTAAACAAACCAGAGATGATTTGGTAGTGTGTGTAGTTGATCTAAAGGAAACCATTTGTGGGCTGGAGAAAGAAAAATTTGTTTTAACCAAAATAATTGCTTACATAGAAACTGAAAGAGATGACTTAGTGGTATAGTTGTTGAGCATAAGGAAACTATTGAAAGGTTCATAAAAGAAAGAGAAGCCTTGATGAAAAGAGTGAGTGAGATTGAGGAAGAAAGAGATGATCTCTTGGTAGTGATTGCAGACCTAAGGGAAACAATAGAGGGACTTGGGACTGAGTCAAAACCTGGAAATTCTGGAAAAGGAAAAGAGGTAGCAAGTGAAGAACACATTAGGCTTGAAAATGAGTTGAAGGCCATGAGAACTAGTCTGTGTGTTGAATCTGAGAAAAACAAGCATCCACACTGAACAGGAAAGAATAAAAAATAATCTTGAAAAGTCCCTAAAGTGGATCTGGTCCTCAGAAGCTATCACTACCATGTATGTTAATAATTGTAGAAACAGGTAGGGAATAGGGTTCCAAAGGGAGAAAACTCCTTACAACCCCCTTAGCAAGTACGTTATTGTACCAGATAACTGGATGTGTACTCATTGTGGTAACAATGGGTATTTCAAGGAAAATTCTGAGCCAGGGTCCAGTCTGTTCAGAAAAAACAAAGTGTTTGCTGAAAATGTAAGTACTAAAAGGGGACCAGGTTCCACCCATAAATAACACATATTACCTGCATGAACTAAGAGTGCTCTTATTCATCCTCTTGCCTACTATAAGGGACCCAAACTTTCTTGGGTTCCTATAACTAACTCTTGATCTTATTGTGCAGGGAACTGAGAAAGGAAGCAGTCAACAATGGTTCATAAATAGTAGATGTTCAAAGCACAAAAATTGGGAAAACCATGGACTTTCTTTCACTAAAAGCCCTTCAAGGAGGGAGTGTATCCTTTTGTAATGGGAAAAATGGGTACATTCTTGGAGTTGGAAAAGTTGGAAAATCACTCACTCACTCTATTGAGAATGTGTACTATGTCAATGGCCTTAAGTACAGTCTCTTGAGTGTCTCTCAGATCCGTGATAAAGGAAACAAAGTGGAGTTCTTGTCCAAGATATGTACAGTTACTAATCTAGTAACTGGTGAAGTGGTACCTGTGGCCAAGAGATACAAGAACATCTATGTTGCTGATTTCGAGTCCATACAAAGTGGTGATCTGAGTTGTTTGAAAGTTGTTGATGATGATGCTGAACTCTGGCATAGAAGATTAGGGCACGCAAGCTTCTCTCTTCTGAACAAACTAATTCGGAAGGACCTGGTCCACGGTCTGCCCATGTCAAAGTTCAAAGAATAGATAATTTATGATGTCTGTGCTAGAGGTAAGCATGTTAAGTCCTCTTTTAAGCCAAAAAGAGATGTAAGCACCTCAAAGCCACTCGATCTTCTACATATGGATTTATGTGGCCCTATGAGAGTGCAAAGCAGGAGAGGAAAAAGATACATATTTGTGATAGTGGATGACTACTCCAAGCACAACCGCCGTTTTAGAACCAGTTCACGTCTCTCTCCTCATAATTATCCACTCTTAATAAAATCCTTCTCTTCTCTCCATAAACCATAAGTCCTCCATTAGAACTTCTTCAAAGCACTTTCTCTCATTCTTTTTAATGGCTGACACAAACTCCGAAATCCCTAACTCGGTCGTCTCTGATACTGAAAAACACATGGAGTCCTCTGTCCCCACTAAGTCTTCTGTAACCACTCATCCTCTCACCGCTGAAATCACCTCTAACCCAGATTCCCCATGTCTCTCCATCCCAAAAACCCCTAAAATTGTTGACTATCCTCTCTATCCTCTTAGGTTCTATTGATCAAAGAAAAAATAGAGAACAAGGTCATAGTCCTGAGGTCACAGAGGTTTCTGCCATTGTCGTTACAGATTTCGTGGTGGTAGTGGAGCCTATTGAGGAAGAAAATGTTGTAACCATCTTTGTGGTATCTGTTGACGGCATCCTACATGAGATATTATCTCAGAGAAAAGAGATACAATTTATAAGGGAAGAAGGATCCATAGTGACTGTTGAGGGCTCAGCACTAGCAGAAACTATTGGGCCCTCACGTGAGGAACCTAACCCCTCTCCGGAGGCAACATGTCAGGGTTCTCACTCCTAGGCCAATTCTGCTCCTGCATTTGTTGCGCCCTTAGATATTCAAGTTCCTGAGATGAGGTTCAGTGATGAGAAGGATCTAGACAGCCTTGATCTTGATGCTTTCATAGTCAAGTAAAGGGTGGTGTCCACTCCCGAGTCTTCTATTAAGAGACCTACCACCAGGTTGCAAGCACAGGTAGCCTATGACTCTGCTCTTTAAAAGAGCAGAAAAGTAGTAAAAAGAACAGGAGGAGGTTGGTGAAAGACAATGTTATCGTATATGATAAGGATGTTCCACTAGTGCAGATTGAAGAAGAAACAGCTGAGGAACCCAGTTCCTTAGTGAGAATGTCCCATAAGAAGAAGGAATATGTTTCCATAGAGGATGCTACAAACCCAAGTTCTAAGGTGAAAGATGGTGCGAGTGAGATCTCCACTTCTGAAGAGGATGTGTTGGTCAAGTCTAAGGGAAAAGTAAATTCTAGTGGTGTGAAGTTTGGAAAACAAAATTCTGAAACCGTTAAGGAACCTAGTTCTGTGAAAAAGTTGAAGAGCGAAAGAAGTTCTGCTTCAGAACACCTCAGGCACAAAAGGTTCTGCTGGGTCGCACTTTTGACCCAACGATCTCTAACATGGCTGGTATATGGCAAGTTCTTGCAATGGTTGAGTTTCAATGATGGGGGCATCTATTTCACATGTATGCACCCAAAGTGTATGAGGATGAGGTTCAAAGCTTTTATGTCAGCCTCTTTCTCATTAATACCGACCATATTTGTGCCTTGGTGAATAATGTGGACATTTTGTTTGACATGAGTTTGCTTGGGGATATTCCCAAGGTCCCTACGGATGGTGTGTCTAGTGTGAAGGATGTGTGTCAGTATAACTTCTGAAATGTTGTGGTAAAGGACAATGCGAACCAAAAGGGGGACCAGATCCACAAGAAGGCATTACTCCCTATTTATCAGTTGCTCTTCGAATTGGTAAACAAAGTTTTGTTGCCTCGTGCTGAGAGGAGGTCCATGACCGCTAAGTCTGACCTGTTTTTGATGGAGCAACTGGATAGCTGTAATCCTGTCAGCCTGCCTGCTATTATGATCGAACACATGAAAAAAGTAGCATCCTTCAAGGATGGTAATGATGGTATTCCATACGTGTTTCTGTTGATGCAAGTGTTTAAGTTTTTTGAAGTGCCGCTAGTGCATAGTGCAAGGCAAGGTAGGAACCAAGAAGCAGACTTTCTCACAAACAATGTTGGAAGAATACGAGTGCATCGAAAATAATAGGGGGTAGACAGTACATCAACCATCTCACAGCTCATTAATGCTCAAAATAGTGCAACTGAGGAGATTCGAAGGTTGAAGGCTAGGAATGCTATCCTGGAAGGTCAGCAAGCCCAAAGGGCTCCAGAGTTAAATGATGAAGTGGCTCATTTGACAAAAGAGAATGCTGATCTCAGGTCACAAGTGGAGAGCCTGAAAGCAGAACTGCTCAATGAGAAAAAGTTGGCCAATGCCCGAATAGGCCTATTTCTCCAAACTCTTACTGCAGCTTCCAAGCCCTCTACTCCTAGTGCCCCCAAGTAACCCCTTCAGTTACCAGTTTCTGGAGTGTCTCCTGTCAGTTTTTTTTATTTGGCAGTTGTTTTGTTTCTTTTCTTTTGATGCGGTTGGGATGTCATAATACTGCTCCCATTTTTAACAGTCTAATTCTTCATGTTTTAACATGCATATGTGTTATATATATAAAATCTATCCTCTGTTATTATCTCATTGCTTGTACTCTCTATTTCTCTCCTCTATCATGTTGTGTGCATATATGTGGAATGGGTCCGCTTGGCTAGACTTCTTTATGTTGTTTGCCTGCTTGTGTCTTTTTAATGATGCCAAAAGGGGGAAGTTTAAATTGAATCAGAGATCTGATTTGATTAAGGGGGAAGCATAAAGTCATATAGGGGGAAATTGATGGGGTTTCAATGTATTTGTCTTATGTTTTAATGATTTAACAAACTTACTATCAAGAACCAGATAGGGAACCTGACATATTTGATGCGCTGAACGGATTCCAGCCTGGACTCCAACTAGTGTAAACTGCTGTAAGTGTAGAAAATAGAGAAACAAGTCAAGGACCTGATTCCCTTTGTGTCTCTGACAGCAGTACGAAAGTCAACAGTGCACAGCTGAAAAGTGTTTGCCTAAAAAACAGTGCACACAGTGCAATAGTTCTGCAGGCACTTACCTTTGACTTACCAAATGCTAACATCATTCAAGTGATGTCATCAAGAGTGTATCAACAAGAGAATTATAACAAAACATCACTTGAACATTTGATATTCACTTCAAGCATTCAAATCTTCTGCAAAACAGTGAACTTGTCTCTCAAGAGCTTGAAGAACAAAGTTAAACGCTACTACGGACCAGTTCCTAAATCAAGTATTTTGTTGTCCTTAGTTCAGTCGTAACTTTGTAATTGTTCTTATTGTAATTCCTAAATTTCATAGCTAGAAACGTTGCTTAGGAACCCCTTTGTAAAACCATAATCTTTCTGAGTTTGTGTTGTGATTGGAGTTAGTCATAAGTTAAAGTCTTTGTAACTAGTGACTGACAAAGTGGCTTTTGATAAGTGTATAATAATTTAGTTGAGTTGAAGTCTTTGTAATTAGTGAGTGACAAAGTGGCTTGTGGTAAGTGTATCACAAGTTAATTGAGTTGAAGTCTTTGTAATAGAGTCATTACAAAGTGGCTTGTAATAGTATGTTTATAAGTTAGTGAAGTTGAAAAGTTACAAGTGTAGGTCGTGGTTTTTGTCCCCTTAAGTGGTATTTTTCCACATAAAAAATCCCCTGTCTCGGTCACTTACTGTTTCTTTAGTATTCTCAGTAAAAACTCATAAAGTACCAGGTACTCTATAGTTTGGTGGACTCATATAAACTAACACAAATATCCTTCTTTAGGAATATAAAGTCGGTTGGTTCCCTTTCACTTCCAGGAAACCATCTTTCATGTAGAACTGGCGAGTCTTGCCCTGTCTTACCAAATCAACCAAATATTCTACAGCAGAGTCCTTGATGATTAGATACTGTATCTGGTCTTTAATGGTGGTGGCTACCTTGTTCCTCCTCAGGGTGGCGATTAGGCACACTAATGCTAGATCAGCTCTACAACTGAGCGCATCAACAACATGATTATTCTTCCCATTTAGGTACTCCAGGTTGAAGTGAAATTCCACTAGGAGTTCCTGCCACCTGGCCTTTTGACCATTAAACTTTGGTTGGGTCATGAAATGGCTAACAACTGTGTTGTCTGTCTTGACCACGAATGGGGTTCCCAGCAGATAGTGCCTCCGAAGGTGTATGTAATGAACAATAGCCAATAATTATTTCTCATAGGCCGCATAGCGTCTCCTTACATCCTGTAGCTTCCGACTGTCGTACGCTACAGGATGCCTCTCTTGTAGTAAGACTCTGCTAAAGGCATAGTCAGAGGCATCCATTTGTACCTCGAATGGCTTGGCCAAATCAAGGAGGGCCAAGACGGGGCTACTAGACATAGCCGCTTTCAATGCGTTGAAGGCCTCTACTCGCGTAGGTCCCCAATCCTAAGGCGTGACCTTCTTGAGGAGTTTTTTCAATGGCACTGCGATGAGGGAGTAATTTTTCACAAATCACTCATAGAAGTTGCATAGGCCAAGGAACGCCCTCAAGGCATGGACGTCCTTAGGCGGACGCCAATCTGTGATAGCCTGAATCTTCTATTGGTCCATCTTGATCCGCCCTTCCTCGATGACATGTCCGAGGAAGTAAATATATTTTTTTCAAAGAAGCACTTGGATAGCTTCACATATAATTCATGTTCCCGCAATCATGCTAGGACCTTTTGCAAGTGCTCCAGGTGTTCTTCCATTATTTGGCTATATACCACAATGTCATCCAAGTAGACCACCACGAATTCTTCAATGTACTCTCGGAGCATTAGTCAAGCCGAATGGCATAACCAGGAAGTCGTATGACCCATATCTTGTCACACAGGTCATCTTGTGTTCATCACCCTCTGTAATTCGAACTTTCCAATAACCTATCTTCAGGTCTATATTGGTGAACATCGTCGCACCACCAGTCTATCAAACAAGTCTGTCATTAGTGGAATAAGGTACTTGTTCTTTATGGTGATTTTGTTTAGAGCCCGATAATCCACACAGAGTCGTAGGCTTCCATCATATTTCTTTTGGAATAGCATTGGGGACCCATATGGGTACTTGGAGGGCACAATGATCCCTGTCTCTAGCATTTTCGTCAACTATCTCCAAAGCTCGATGAGTTCGGATTATGACATTCTATAAGGCATCCGAGTAGGTGGCTTCGCACTCGACACCAACTCAATCTCATAGTCCACAGTGCGCCTAGGCGGGAGTCGCTTTGGCATGTCTTGTGGCATGACGGTTTCAAAATCCAGTAGCAGCTCCTTTACAGGTGTAGGAATGGGACCCGAGGAGTGTTCTATATCTTCAATACAGAGGGTAGCCAATAACGTAGGTTCATATCTTTTGACCCCCTTTCTTCAGCTTTAAGGCCGAGATGTTCTCAGCGGCCATATTCATGGGCATGCATGGGATAATGCATCGCTTGGCCCCATTTGTTCCCATCATCAGTAGCATGTCGGCGTACGGTACGGGCATGGTTTTAGTTTGCCTTAGGAATTCCAACCCAACTATTAACTCAAAGTCATCTATGGTCACCACGCGCAAGTTAAAATTTCCTTCATAAGGGCCAATCTTCACTGGTACCTCTTTGGCTATTCCACCCACTGGCTGAGGAGGTGAGTTGATAACCTTGACACGAATTTTCCCATTTCCTACAACTAGACCAAGGCACTCCACCCGATTCGAGGCTAAGTAGTTGAGGGTAGCACCTGTATCTATCATCGCCTGAATGGGCTTTCCATTTACCTTCATCTCGACGAACATTAAGGTTCTCTCTAGTTTGAGTGGAGTACTCTCATCCACCTTCTTTTCCCTTTCTTAGTGTTTGGGCAGGGGTCCTTGTTCTTACGGATACCAGCATTGGTTCCCGCTAAGGCCTCAGATATAGAGCCAATAATTGCATTAAAGACACCTACTGGTTCGGTATGATCCGCATCATCGGCGTCGTCATCCGTCCCATTATCAAAATCTTGATAGGCATTCATCTGTGCACGTGGGCATTCATTATTCAAATGTGGTCCGCTGCAATGACGGCATCTTGAAGGGGGATTTCTATCCCAATCATTGTTGTTTGACGCATCACTATTGCTGCTTGAGGAAGGAGCCTTAGATTTGGTAGCACTCTGATCTCCTTAACTTTTGCTAGGGCCACCATTGCAAGGCTGGACCCAATTGTATCCTGCTCAGGCAAGTTATTGAGGCCTATCCTTCCGAGCTTCCACTTGATAGTCCCCAAGGCATTTTGCTGCTTGGATTGCCTTGGGTAGCGTATCTACCCTTTGTCTTTATAGTACATACGAGCATAAGATTTCAACCCTTCCAAGAATGTGTAGAATTTGTATTTGTCCCTCATGTCATGTATGTTCAGCAAGAGTGCGAAGAATTCTCACACATAATCCTGCACTGATTTGGTCTGGCAGAGCTCCTGTAGCTTTCTTCGTGCATTGTACTCCATATTTTCAAGGAGGAACTATAGGCGTGCCTTTAGTCCTACCCGTATCTCGAGAGCATCTTCACCGGATAGCTTCGTACTTCACCTACTACAAGAGTTTAGCATCACCCTGAAGATATATGGCAGCAGTTGCTACCTTCTTAGCTTCTTCTAGGCCCCCTCCCACCCCCCCCCCCCTCCCGGCATCGAAGGATGGAGTTGGCTTAGGTATTTTCAGTTATTGTGCCACGGGAGCGAGGTTCACAGCATCCCCGATTTGGTTTCCACCTTCTCGAAGTAGGCCTTGTAAAGCAACATTGACAACATTGAGCTAGCCTGTCAAGTTGTTTATAGTTTGTTTCATGGAAGTCACCCTGTCTGCCTCTTGTGCCCTGTAGGCTAAATTATCGGTGCGCTCCTATTGGAGGCCCTCGAAATTACCAAAAAGTTTAGCTACCTTTGAGGCTTCCATTTGCCGGTCTCCTTCAGAGTCGCGACTGATGTTTTCTTTGTCAACTTCCGCCTAGAGCAATCTGCGATCAAGGTCATCCAACCTTTGTAATAGGCTAGTTCTTAGTTCAGGAACCGTATCCATGATGGGCCACAATACATCAACCGTCTCTTCAAGGGCCGCAATATGTTCCCCATGATTCACCCTGGTCAGAAATGGTAGTAATGGCAATGTGTTCCCTCGTCCTATGTCGAGCTTAGGCTCTGATACCAAATGCTACGCGATGCCTTCCTGAGATTCCCTGGAAGGGCTACATAAGGCTAAGAAACTGATGTCAATGCAGTCACTGTCTGCCAACTAAGAACCCCTTCATACGCTAGAGATTGTCAGTGTCGTACGAAAAAACAAATGTCAAGGGCAATTGAGAAAACAAAAACAAAATTAAGAATGAAAGAAAGCTTGATTGCATTAATGAAAGCTATTATAGAAAGAAATACGGTGTCGAGGGGGTAGAGAATTGTTTGCTTGCTAGAAAGTTTGATTGCTTGAGCCCCCCATATAATATTTAAAAAAAACAAAGTTACAAGACTTGACCTAACTAAGCTAGAGGAACACAATGGAAGTACATAAAATAAAACTACTCTATATTTACAATGAAAAGGATTTATTTTTTCACAAAGTAGAAATAGGTCCGTTGTTAGCAACCTTGTCTTTGGAATCACGGTTTACGCATGTGGTGCTGTTGGCATCTGCCTGTAGCTGGGCACTAGCAAGGGGTATCGGTAGGGTGACAGAGGCACATACGTGCTTGTCACTTGGCGCAGCCAAAACTACGGGGCCGTACATGGTGCTAGGCGTTGAGAATCTTTCTAAGAAACCATGAAGCGTGTCCAAGGGGTCACAGGGCATGGCTAGAAAGCGGCCATGACATTATTCATGACTTGATCATTGAAGTCTATTTTGATAACCGACAATTATTTTTGAAAACAGCTATAATGTATCGTTTTCCTCTATTTTTATTTTATGATACAAGCCTTGAAGGATATCTCCACTTTCTTTGAACCACAATTTACTTGCTCTGCAAATCATTTTGGTTCTTGTTCCATAAGGCCACCTAGTATTTGATTATTTTATTCAAATAGGGAAATTTTCATAGTTACTCAAGGATTTGAAAAATATTCCATAATCTATAACCTGGTTTTGAATTACAAATTGTACAACATATATATAAAAGATATACTTTAAAAATATGGTATATTTCCTATTTAAGGGGAATGAGAATCTAAAACGTATAGTTATTCCCTAAAAATTCTCCAATTTGTTAATTATTGATTATCACTATAAACATATTAGGTTACCACTACAACACTACCTTATAACCAACACTCCATATTCCCTAAAAATAGGTACAACATAACAGTAGTTTGAATGAAAAATATTGATCATTACATTGTGTCTCTTTTTGGTTCTCCATCTTGATATACTTAAAGTAAGATACTGTATTCTAAAAAATAATGGTGAATATATCAACTCTGATTTTATACAATAGAGTATGGCATGACGATCGCCGATATGTTATATTTGATGCCAAAGGGATTTTGATATATTCTGGTACTTATTTGTAGCTATTTATGCATCAATTAAAGGGCGGGAGTATTACAAACCAATTGTCGTTGCTGATGGTAATTTCTAAAATCTACATATAGAGGAACAATAATGTCATATCCCGAATCTGGGCCTGGACATAACACAACACCCGGTGCCTGGCTACTGTGACCGAGCGAACAAATTGGCTGGCTGAATAAATATGTGATATCATAACATACTAAAGCCGAAAGATAAACTAACACAAGTTGATACACTGAAAGTCTGAATGAATAAATTTATGTGCGGAAACACAAACATAAGTCTGAAACATATCTATAGCCAACATTGCTTAATATGAAAATCATGCGACTCTTTCTATATGTTACTCTGCTATATGAAGCCTCTAATAAAGTACTGAAAATACTGACTGTTTGAAAATACTGAAAACTATAAGGTAATAATAGTGCCACGAAAGAACTGGGGATCAACAAATAGCTGGCACGAGAATCTTAGCGCTCTAAATCGTCAACCTGTAAATCATTGGCCCCAAACAAAAGAGACGTCAGTACATTTCAATTACATTGGTATGTAAAGCAATTGAAAGAAAGAACTGTAAATGCTAAAACTGATACTGAGTTGATAACTAAGAACTGATAGTTTATAATTGAAATAATAACTGTTGAAGCTGAAACTGAAAGGATAACTAATAGCTGATAACTGATAACTGAAATAATAACTAATAACTGAAATGATAATTGATAACTGAATTGAATAACGGAAGTAAGGATATGATTACTCCCTCTTCTGAATGATGAATAACATGTTTATCTGAATAAACTACGGTCTTGGGCCCAATATATATATGCACAAGCTGCAACCTCAGGCCCAAGTATACGTATATATAACTACGGCCTCGGGCCCAAAAGTTCATAAAGCATCAACTACGGCCTCAGGCCCAAACATGCATAAAGCATATACTACAACCTCAGGCCCAAATATGCATAAAGCATATAAACTACGATCTCAGGCCCAAATACAAGTGTTCAATATTTAGGGATTTAAATTCAGGAATTGAGAATCATACTGCAATATGTGATGTTGAAATACTGAATCATATTGAGTTACATGATACTGGAATACTGAATATGACTAGACTGAGACATATATTCTTAAGCAGATTATAAAAACTAAAACATCAATTGTTTATGACATGCTGAGAAATCTAGACTAAGACTCATGAGCATCAAACCCAAGTCTATAGTGATCACGCACTAAGCTCACAACGTTCAGAATGAAAGTCATGAATGAGTTATGAAGCTAGATAATAGAAGTTCTGCAAATATTCAAGGAACTAGGCTTAAATATATTTCTGATGTAATTAGTGACGTCGTAAAAGAAACGTAGTGTAGGGAGAATCATTAATATTCCCAAACATAGAGAGTTAGCCTCACATACCTTAACTTCCTGCTCTTGAGCGTAATACAATATTCGCCAACCCTTTCAACTTTAATCTATATCAATACAAGTCAAAGCGATTCCATATTAGCAATAATACTCATATTTTGGTCACTTATATATTTTATCAAATACTTGGTGTGAATAAAGCTTCATAGCCCTTATTAATGGTGTTTCTATACCCAACAACCCATTTTTTTACCCTTAAGTAATAATCAACAAACCAAACCTATAACCGTTCATGCTTTTTTATCAAATCTATCGACTCATATCTCATGAACATAGAGTCTATAATCGTTAATCCAATGGTATAATCAATTAGAGGGTGAAGATATTATCTTTTTGAAGTTCCATCCTCTTGAATTCGAGTTCTAGGGTTTCTTTTCTCAACAATGATGTCCCAATCGAATAACTAACAATTTGAAGGGTTTACCCATATTAATAATATATTGGAGACTTAAAATCAACTTAAAATCATCATTAGATCTTACCTTGGATGGTGGAGGGACCTTTGAGGAGTTAGGTTCTTGAGAGCTTCCCTTTATAGAGCAAGTTTTTGTATTTTAGGGTGTAGAGGACGAAGTAGGGCTTTAAAAATGACCCTTCGGGTACGCTCCCGTGCACCTGAAAGCCCAATCGCACACCTGGACGCGTAGTAGGTCAGTAGCACTGTCACAAGTACGCGGCCGCACACAGGACCATCTGGGCGCACACCTGGGTGTGCATACTACGCATTGTCCAGTAAAACACATATAGCGTTTTACTCAAAAATCCGACCGCGCTCCAAAATATATCGTTGGAAAGATATTTCAAAGGTCTACAATGTTCGTGCTCTAAGATTTTTCCAAATTCCCTGCGGATATTTACGTAATCTTTCTACAAAATAGATCTTTCATAAAATTAATCGATTTTATTGAATCTTATACACCCCACTCTCCGTCTTGATTCCAAAATAACTCTTTTCGCTCATACTCATCCCTATAGGACTGCATGTGCCCAAGATGCCATCTTAATACTCATTTAACATGTCCACACCTAGTCCGAATTTACGGAGTGTTACAAATAACCACTGCTTCCAGTAGGAGAAATATTCTTCAAATGAAACTACCCAAAAATAATAACAAGATATATATCATAATTAAAATATAGCATGTAATATTTAATACAAAAAATTTAACACGAACTAACATAATATTATACAATAAAGGTGATGTATTATATATTATATACCAATTTCAAAAAAATTATACTGTATACTATATTTATTAGTAGTATATATCAGATAAACTAAAGTAATATTATATAATAAAGGTATATTATATTGTATATTATACCAATATCATATAAGTTTATAATATATAGTATATTGTATACGATATTTTTTAGTAGTATACATCATTTTTTTTTTCAATGTATGTATTAGATTTTTTTCTCAATGTATTCATCAGATAACTAAAAGTGATATTATACAATAAAAGTATGTTATATTGTATACTAATTATTTTGTACTACATAATATATTGTATATTATATATTATATATTATATTTATTATTAGCATACATTAGACACATTAATAATAGGAGAAGAGGCTTGAAATATACAAATCATTTTAATGGAGAAATTAGAGAAGAATTAATACAGATAAATACATTTTGGGTGAGAGAGAATCTCAAAAGAGAGATATAAAGATATTTTTAGGTGAGAGAATCTCAAGAGAGATATACAGGGATACTTTTAGATGGGGGAATCTTAAGAGAGAGATAGTAAGGATATTAAAAGTTGTATAATTTAAAATACAAATTTTCTAAAAGTAATTGTAACAGACTTAAATAAGTACTCCCTCCTTTTCAATTTATATGAACATGTTTGACTGGACATGGAGTTTAAGAAAAAATAAAGACTTTTGAAATTTGTAGTCCTAAACAAGTCAAAAAGGGGCCTGAGTATTTGTGTGGCTATAAAAGCTTCTCATTAAGAATAAAGTTGTAAGTTTAAGCAAAATTGTTACCAAATTTAGAAAGGGGTCTTTCTTTTTGGGACGGACCAATAAAGAAATAAGTTCACATAAAATGGAACAGGTGAGTATTAAATGAAGGGAAAATCTCACTTTATACCTATTGAATTCAAACTATTTACCCTTAAATACCCATACCTAAACTATTTACCTTTCCTACCTATACATTCAATACTATTTACCCGCCCACATTAGATTCTTTGGAGTTGGTGTCCAATGGTTCAACCCCAACATTCTTTTTCCTTATCAGCACATTCTTGATATGCTTCGATTTGATGGCCACCTCCTTGCCGGCATCCTCCACTCCCTTCTCTCTTTTTCGTAATTCCTTTATCCAGAGGCCAATGCATTAAACTCAATCCAAAATTATGTGTATAATTTACTAAAATTTCGTTAATCTTATTTTCTTTGTATTATTTTATGTGAGTCACTTTCTTTTATAATCTATTCTAATAAGAATGAGACATTATGTATTTAAAAATAAATTAATTTTAAGTTTTATATATTGTTAATGTAAATAATTTTTTGAATTATTAGGTCATTCGATGAATTTTTACAAGTAAGTCACTTTAAAATGGGAGATTTTTAGTGTCATCTTTACCTTTTAATATAGAGTGGTGGACATGGAATATTCTTTTGTAATAAGTGCAGTTTTTTTATACTTGCGTGATGCTTATATTTTGTACTCGTTGAAGGACAAATTAGTAAAATTGCAGTTTCATTAGGAAATAATTCCTTCTTTTATTACTTTTGCGTGTTAGCATACAGGGAAAAAAATAATAAGCATGTGTGTTATTATAAGCAGGTGTGCTGAATCAAATCGATCCAGCACTACTCCATTGGTCTCCAATTAAATGTAGCTAATATTGTTCTTTGATGTGTAGATTGTACCTTTGATGCTGGCTTTGGAGATTTATTTTACAAAAATTTAAATCCATCATTGAGGGACCTTAAAGCTTGAAACACATAACTTGATTTGTTTGAATTTTTAATTGTTTTGATCCGATCCTGTATGGTTTAGTTTGGAAAGTTGATTGGAGTTTGTAGCTAAAGTTTTAGTCAATTTGGTGGAGATTTTGTAGTAAATTTTAGAAATTTGGGTTGAAATATAGTTGAACCAGAGAAGAAGACGAATTTGTATTGTATACCCAAATGATATACAAATATACTATTTTAGTATACAATTCATTCCAACTATATACCCTATTAGTATAGCTATATATTATATTAGTATCATATGCTAGTTGAATTATTTTTTGGTTGTATTAGCTGCATTTAATTGGTACAATATTTAATTTTCTTTTAATAATAGTAATATTATATAATATCTTGAAATACCTTATTATATTAATATGTGATGCATTATTTTTTTTATTTTTCTCTTTATGCATGTGTGTTATGTAATAGTAGTATAGTTATATAGTTATCGAAAATTAACTAGTAAAATTGTATACCATGTTGGTATAGTTATATGCCATATTGGTATCATATGGTAGTTTGAACAATATTTTGGTTGTTTTAGCTACATTTTAAGTGAATTGCATTATGAAATTATTTACATCAACATGAGTTGCAATAATGCTGGAATTATTGTGTGCCGATGGACATAAATTTTGTGTATTAATAGTTTTTATAGTTATAGGCAACTGTTGGAACGACCCATACAACTATATACCCTCTTAGTATACGAAATGAACAAGTTGTTTTACGAATATTTAGCTTGCAATACGAGCATGTAATTTTCTCGTACTTTTATTGCGTCCTTTAATGTTCTGGTAGAGTAGTATAGTCGCAGATAGTTGTAGCAATATTCTAGAGAAATCATATGCTCTGTTGGTATACATATATACCATATTGGTATCACATGGTACTAGAAATCTTTTTCGCAACTTATACTTTTTTTTTATTTTTAAATATTTTATTATCATTTTAATTCTAACTAGTATATATGGAGATTTAGTTGCCGTAGATTATGTTTTCTTGCTCTATAACTGGTTGTATTACTACTAATGGTAGAGTGTGTATTGATATTTATAGGGAATGAGATCAAGTTTTGCATGGCAATCACATATTGATTCTTAGAATCTGGTTATGTAATTTATTGTGCTCAACAGCAGTCAATGTGATATTTAGTGTATTAGATCAAGTGACAACTGATATTATTTTAGTTTAATAATTAAATTTAAAAAATGAGAAAGAAAAATAAAATAAAAGGTATATTGTACTAGTTATATTAAAAAAAGGTGAAAAAATATTTACTATATCAATTATTTTTATTATTGTATAAAAAAAGAATAATAATGTGACGACCCGACCCGTCGTCTTAGGTATTACTGCCTCATTTTTTCCATTTTTAGCTTCTTTATGCTTCATTATCTGTATCTTGTGTAATCAGGTTGATTTGCAATGGTTTTGATAAGAAATGAGACACTTAGTCTCTTTTAAGAAGGCTTAAGTTGGAAAAGTCAACCGGATGTTAACTTATGAGTTAGAGGGCTCAGATATAAATTCTGATAGTTCGGTTAGCTCCGAGAGGTGATTTATAACTTGGGAGTGCGATCGGAATTGAATTTGGAGGTCCGGTGTAGAACTAGGCTTCAATTGGCAAAGTTAGTATTTTGGCGAATTTCGGTTGATGGGTGAGATTTTGATTCGAGGGTCGGAATGGAATTCCGAGAGTTGCTGTAGCTTCGTTGGGTGATTTTGGATACATATGCAAATTTTCAGGTCAATCGGACATCGTTTGGTCGGGTTTTTGATCGAATGCGAGTTTCGGAAGTTTTGGTTGAACTTTGTCACGACCCGGATTTCCCACCATTAGGAGTCGTGATGGCGCCTACTAACGGAGCTAGGCCAGCCAAACTTTAACATTCTCTAATAAATCTCAATAATATAATAAATAAAAATTAATTAAACGAGTGCGGAAGACTTTAAACTTAAACAAAAAGGAAACCAAAGATTTGCGGAAGTCTGAAACATGTCTCTACCCAGAACCAGGGGTCACCACTCAAGAACTTCTAAGATTTACTAAATACAACCGTCTAAAAGAAAGTATAACAGTTTGTTTCAATACAAAAGCTAACAAACTGAATAAAAATAGAAGAGACTCCGGGCCCGCGGACGTCTGCGAGGCTACCTCAAGAGTCCCTAGACCGAAGGCCTGCTCCCGGTCTAGTACTACTGCTGTCCGAAAGCTGCGAACTGATCTGTGCAAAAGAAATGCATAGAGTGTAGCATCAGCACAACCGACCCCATATGTTGGTAAGTGCCCGGCCTAACCCCGGCGAGGTAGTGACGAGGCTAGACAGGACCTACCACAAATAACCTGTACAAATATATGTGCAATAACAGGAAATATACCAATTTAAGCAGTAAAAAGGGGAGGGACTTGCTGGGGAAAATACTACACTCAAAATATAGAAATTTTATCCGTAAAGAAACGAAACTGAACAATATCACTGATAAGGGAAACACTGGAAGTCTCTACATACGAATACAATACATACAGTCTATGCTCCGTTGCGGCGTGCAACCCGATCCTCCACAGATATCACCGTTGCGGCGTGCAATCCGATCCTTAACAATCAATACCATTGCGGCGTGCAACCCGATCCTCAATATTCATCAATACCGTTGCGGCGTGCAATCCGATCCTCAACATTTAATACAAGAAAACTCACCCAAACAACGACTGCAACTCAAGTGCGAGGGGAGTAACAACAATCACAAGAAAATCCCGGCAAGGGAATACAATTTACAATTCAATCATCCCGGCAAGGGAGAATACAATAAATACTAACGTCCCGGCAAGGGACTAATCGCAACACATTCCACTTTTAATCACGTATTTCTCGGGTAACAATTTCTAGTTCGAGCCAATGCTCCAAAAGCCAAACCAATCATAAACCTTCCTCAAATATTCACATTATATTATGCTTATCAACCCAAGCAAGAAA
>MU745034.1:4886-53378 GCA_026770625.1 Nicotiana glauca
TATCATGGAAACAGTGATAATAATCCCTAAAGGATTCAATCAGTTGGCACGAGGCCCAATCACGACAACTAAATCCATTTTTATAAGAATGTCAACTAGCTTCAATAAATTAGGTAGTTATTTCATTAAGCGGGACGGAACAAGTCACAATCCCCAACGGTGCTCTACGCCACGCCTGTTATCCAGCGTGTAAGTCACCTCAATGCAACACTATCATTTACAAGTATTACTCACCTCGAACCGGTGAAATCTCTAGCTCACGAGGCCATTGCCCCTCAATTCGGCCTCCACGCGCATCGAATCTAACCAAAATCAGAGCGAATGCATTACAATATGCTAAGGGAACAATACCCAATCGAAAAAATCGAAAAATATAAAGAATCTCGAAACTAACAAAACCCGAGCCCCGGGCCCGCTTCTCGAAAAATTATAAAACTTACATTAACGGATTTCTCGTGTCGCCACGAGTCCATACATACCAAGAACTCCGAAATCCGAGCTCAAATGTCCTATCAAATCCCAATTTGAAACATCAAAAACTCAAGCCCTAATTTATCAACCTTAGGCTTAATTTCCGTAAATTTCTAGACCAATTTCATGCCATAATCATGTTTTAAGACCAAGATTCTTACCTCAAGTCGATTCCTCTTGAGTCCCTCTGAAATTCCCGTCCAAAGCTCTCAAAGATCGTTCAAAATGGTGTAAATAACATAAGCTTCGCGGAACAAATAAGTGTAAAACCCTTCTGACTCCAGGGGTTTCCGCTTCTGCGGTCCCCACACCCGTTTTCGCGACACTTCTTCGGCGGTCATATTTCCGCTCCTGCGGAATTTTACTTAAAGTCCCAAAGCCGCTTCTGCGACAAAATTCTCGCTTTTGCACAACTCACCTTCAGGACAAAATCGCTGTTGCGATCTCTTGTCCGCTTCTGCGGGCTCGTTTAAGCGAAAAATATTCCGCTTCTGCGGAACTACCCTGCCAGGCCATAAGCCGCTTTTGCGACCCTACACATGCTTCTGCGGAACCGCTTTTGCGGTCCATCTCCGGATAAGAAAAAATACCAGGTACCAGCTGCAACCTACAATTCCTCAACTCAAATTTCACCCCGATAGCCATCCGAAATCACCCCGAGGCCCCCGGGACCTCAACCAAAAGCACAAACATGATCTATTACCTTATTCAAACTTGCTCGAACCATCAAAACACTATCGTTAACATCAAAATCATCAAATTTCACCAAATCAAAGCCTAGCTTCTTAAAAACTTCCGAATTGCACATTCGATCAAAAACCCGACCAAACGATGTCCGAATGACCTGAAAATTTGCACACAAATCCAAAATCACCTAACAAAACTACAGCAACTCTCGGAATTCCATTCCGACCCTCGCATCAAATTCTCACCCATCAACCGGAATTCGCCATAATACTAACTTTGCCAATTCAAGCCTAATTCTACACCGGGCCTCGAAAATGAATTCCGATCGCACTCCTAAGTCACAAATCATCCGCCGAAGCTAACCAAATCACCAGAGTTCACATCCGAGCCTTCTAACTATATAGTCAACTTCCGGTTGAATTTTCCAAAACAAGCTTCCTTCTAAGAGGATAAGTGCCTCATATCCAGTTAAAACCAATTCAATTCTATCCGATCAACTTAAATATTGACATTGAAACATAGAGCAACATAATATGGGGGAAACGGGGCGGTAACTCACGTGACGATGGGCCGGGTCATCACATCTTCCCCAACTTAAACAAACGCATGTCCTCGAGCGTACCCAGAGTTGTCCTAGAAGCCAACCAATAGCTAAATGACCTTACCAAGCATATACCTGGGGTGATCCCTCGTCACCCTATCTTACATAGGTCCGATAATACAACTCCGCTGGAATTTCACAGTCCATCTAGGCCATAAACTGTAGAACCACATTGCACCTTCCGAAATCATACTCTAAATCAGAATCTCACGTCAATATTCAGAATAAACTCTAACTAGCTGTAATAACCCACACCTGCAACCTCAGGTGAAATCATATAATATATCACACAATCCAACACTCAAAATAATAGTCACTATTCACAGCAGTTGTCCCCAAATACTCAATTACCGATAGGAACCTCTTGTCAGCTAAAGTCTTATTCCATCACTTTCATATACTACCAAGGATAAATAAAACACGCGATAAACCGTAACCATTCCTCAGGTCACCCATACATGAAGCCACTTCCTTGTTGACTAATACCACAACAGATTTGCGGACTAAACCTCGATATAAGCCCTCTAACTCAGCTGAAATCATATCTGTTCGCATTCATTAATGACTCCAATGATCACCTCGAATTCAATGCACCACTCTGGTGATATGACACCTCATCACAGGCCTAAGCCCCAATTTGTATAATCCACGTACCAATGAATGGGCGGTCTGAACATACTCAAATCGTGACAAATGACTCAAACAAAAGAGCTGTAACTCAAACTCCTCGGTACCATCACAACACAAGGTTGTGACCCCGTCCCACATCATAGAAATAGAATACCTGAATCTACCCCAAAGGGTCTAATCTCCACGTAGCCTCGCTAAAATGCGCAATCTTATCCCAAACACTGTTACACATGAAGCACCTCAAGTTTCTATGCTCAAAATAGACATCCACGCACAGATTGATGTTTGAAACCAAGCAATCCATCACACCTACGGTGAGGCAAGTAATATACACCATTCAATCCTGAAGGACGCAACCGATGTGCCATTCGCCGAGCAACACCCAATACGAACTTTCTTTAGAAACCAGGAAGCAAGGCATACAAAGTAACATAAGGAAAACTATTCTCAACATCACACTGTTGCGGCGTGCAACTCGATCCAGATAACATACCCGTGGCGGCGTGCCACCTGATCCACACAAAGATCTCACATAGGAAGATGCATATTGAGCCAAATTTGCTCATTACAAGAAAATACTGAGTGCATAACAATATCTACATATAGCATTGTAAGCTACAAAACTCAAACACAACTGAGGTCCTCCCCCCTTAACTTCCACTATGAATTTCGATGGCACCACACTATATGTGCCCATAGTCCGAAAATCATAACGCCTCACAGCACCGAAATAAACAACTCATAGATCTCCCCAGATCACTAACAAGCTCAATAATGATAGATTCAACCTATCCCTCAACAATACATATCGGGGCCAACCAAGCCATCTCAATCTGAATACGTATCTAATCAGCTTACCAACAAACTTATTACCAAGAAGCCTGAAGCTGCTTTTTCCACTACTATAACTCATGCCAGAGGCGTACGATACGGTGCCCGACACCAAATCAATACCGAAATCCACAATCTCGCCTGACGATATGCCCAGCCATAAGGAACGCACCCGAAAAAGTCCCTCAATAACGGAACTGAATCAACGGTAGAAACCGCTATACTGACATCCGTCACAAAGGCCCAATTAAGGAAAGAAATCCTTCCCAGCCATCAGCTGATCTTTGGTACCAACCACTCTGCTATAACATAATCCGATGCACCTCGCCACGCAACAAATGGCATTTTCCGACATAGCCCATAGCACAATAGCATAGAACAACCCACATTGCGACAACCAGTCTACAGCTCAGCATCATATACAAAATCTAACATACCAACAAAGAAGGACCCGCTTGGGCCTACAATACCAATAGACGCTAACGGTACTAATACACACTATCCACAACCACTACATGGCCTGAACATGAGAACTCTCAGTCCCCAACTCCATATAGCATACAAATCACTGTACCTGATCCCAAATTCCACAGTATGAATACATATTACACCTCGAGTACCCAATCATTCTTCGAAAGATATTCTAAAATTCTCCTATGCCATCAAACAAACTCAGATATCTGCAGTCGATTTAGTAAGAAGTGCCATAATACTTCTGAAGTATCATCAGTCTAATCACATTACCCTTCTTCTGAGACATATAATCTCGTCAAATCACATCTAATTAGCAGTACCATTTCCTTGATTACCTGAGGCTACCTGTTGCCTAAGAATTTTATGAACTTCTTTTCAGAACTGAACTGTAATTCATCTAGCTAAGACCTTCCGTCAATCCCATCTAGAAGAAGAATCATTACACATTCCATGCTTCGCATGCCCCAAGAAAATATATACATCTCCTAATCACGGCAAAACTCAACAAGAACTCTCTCCCAGTTCCATTTGCACAAGTTAAACTGCCAGGACTGAATCCTGCTATCCAAACCAAGTTAAGCAAGTTGTCAAAACACAAGAGCTTCGCTGCACTATACCTGTACGAACTCATTGCCTCGAACGCACACAAGGAATTAATCATATCCTTACCATACCGATTTGGTCCACTAACAAGCTACTTCATTTATCTAGGTTTCCTTCCAATTCATCATCAACTTGATATTTCTCCCTCGTTGTAGCATCATAATGCCTAAATCCAGGTTTACCACGCGAGACTCAAACATAAGACCACACTATCTAAGACCCATAGGCCACCAGATACTCTCTCAAATGTTTCCAGAAATACCACATTCCAGGATACTTTACTTTGAAGAACTTCCTGCGAATCTGAATTCATTACCACTACTTTCCCGATACTGATGCATAGAATCCCATAATTAACATAAAAATACCACAAGTCTTGACATTTTCCAATGAAAACACAGTCTCTAACCACATACACAACCTCAAAACACCTGATCATTACATGCAAAATCTTGAACACATTAGAATCATTATCGAAAGTCATTCTCCCTTATTCAAACTGCAAATTACCTGACTCAATGAACAGAATCACTCGTGCCTTATTGGCACCCCGATACCGCAAAATGAGATCCTCATCCCAATACAACCAAGCAACTTCCTGTTCTATGCACCGAACATTCTTTACCAATAACAATTCTAGACATTCCGTGATCCTCATACCCTGTGGAACATTACTCGTGCCATCCTCGGCTCAATTTTCGCAACCAGAATTGATCCGCCAACATGCCTAAGAATGGAACCATCACAGCACATCACTGTGCAATCAGCTAATCAACAATAATATCCCAAACTTGGCTCGAAGCCATATATCAAGACACACTCAACAACTCATAACACTATTACTCTAATGATGCCACAATACCATACTGAGGTTAAACTCAAATCATTTACAAGTTTGTGAAAACACAAATCATCTAGTACTAAAATCCTCTGTAATTCTTGCATTTATCCCCATGTCAGTTGAGTCCACTCTTTTAAGCGAACCGAATTTTTCAAATTTCAACACGTACTCTTCAATTACACATGAGATCTTCTAACATACACATAAGGATCATACCACTTAAGCGCAGGAGATAACCCACCTGATTTGCCTCAATTTAGTACTTCAGCACACCTTCCACTATTATATACATTACACAGTCATTTAGTCTTCGTGGGTCTTAACTCATACCGCCACATCTAATGCACTACTCTCCCTAACTAGGAGACACGAAAATATTCTTCACGCGCCCATATTCGGGCTACACATCAAATCACAATAGGAATCGAATCACTTAACATTTCATCTATTATCCAACAGACTTCTTCGTCACTACCAAGTCATATAGATACATCTCGCAGTACTAACATATACATCACATGAATACCAAACCGTCATTCCGGCTAATAGGGACAATACCCAATATATAAGTTCAAAGCACTTGCTCACACAATCAGCACCTCGGAGCTCAAGCCATAGGCAAAGATCCGGCCTCAAGTCCTCCAGACTGGCCCAATATAAAACTCACGAGGATCACATCTCGCCCCTTGATCGGGGAATCACAAGCCATCAAGGCACATACAAACTGAGTGCTCATGTGTGCATACAGACGTGTGGAAGGAATTTCAAGAGTATATCTCAAGCTGAATCAAGTACGCACGATAAGAATTACAAGAAAGTGAAGTTTCTCTAAAGGTTCTGCAACCTCTCGAGGATAAATACAGACGTCTCCGTACCGATCCGCGAGACTCTACTAACTGGCTCATAACTCATGAGGCCTAGTAACCTGGCTCTGATACCAAATTGTCACGACCCCAATCCCGGTCATGATGGCGCCCAACACAATTACTAGGCAAGCTCGACCAATTAACACTCACAACCTAATCCATATCCCATTTCCAGTTTATAGCATTTCATTTAACAGTTTAACAAGTCTATTAACCAAATAATTTAGATAGAGACAGTATGAAACAGTGACATAACCAACATCTCCCAAAGACCTGGGGTCATTAGTCTAGAGCCTCTAAGATAACAAAATAATAGATCCTCAGTAATACTGATGTTCAAAAATGCAGAAATAATAAAGGGATAGGGGAGGAGTCGGGTCCTGCAAACGTCAGGCAGCTACCTCGACAACTCCTGAGAAGCTCTGAAGCAACAAATAGCTCAACTATGCTCCCGGGACACCTGAATCTGCACACGTGATGCAGGGAGTAAAGTGAGTACTTCCAACTCAGTGGTAATAAGAGTAAATAATAACTGAGCGGTAAGAAATCACGTAAGAACACTCTATCATGCTATATGGGACAGTACAACCTTTTTAGGAAAAAAGTAAAACCGTGAAAACCTTTAGAAACATCTAGCTCAGTTTAAAATCTCTTTTGAAAATATTCTTTTTCCAACAGTAAGCATATGAGTGCGATATCAGGTAGTGCAAGTCCGCACACAAGTCAGCCCCTCGGGCACATCACTCTATTTACAAATAACACCAGGGTATCTGGTACATAGTGTAAGAAATAGCATGGATGCCAATGATATGAGAGTGCTAAATGTCATGCCACGTAGTACAAACATGAATCAATGCGTGAATGCAATGAAATGCATATGACCGCTACGGCGTACAGCCCGATTCATTTGGGTACCCACACTCACTATGGGGGTTCAGACTCCGAAGGGGCTCCTACAGCCCAAGCGCAATATCAATATCACACCGCTGTGGCGCGCAACCCGATCCATGCTCAGTCCAGAGATGCACATATAACACTGCTGCGATGTGTAGCCCGATCTATGCTCAGTCCAGAAATGCACATAAGCCACCAGGGCAATATTCAAATAACAGTTCTCAGTTCCGAACATTAAAATATATAACAAAAGTTTTGAAAACCTTAGAAGTATGACTGGACATTTCAAAACAGTGTTTAACTCAGGACTGAAATCATTTGACATGCCAAGTATCATGGAAACAGTGATAATAATCCCTAAAGGATTCAATCAGTTGGCATGAGGACCAATCACGACAACTAAATCCATTTTTATAAGGATGTCAACTAGCTTCAATCAATTAAGTAGTTATTTCATTAAGTGGGACGGGACAAGTCACAATCCCCAACGGTGCTCAACCCCACGCCCGTTATCCGGCGTGCGCGTCACCTCAATACAACACTATGATGTGCAAACCCTCAAGATATCATTTACAAGTATTACTCACCTCGAACCAGTGAAATCTCTAGCTCGTGACGCCTTTGCCCCTCAATTCGGCCTCCACGCGCATCGAATCTAACCAAAATCAGAGCGAATGCATTACAATATGCTAAGGGAACAATACCCAATCGAAAACAATCGAAAAATATCAAGAATCTCGAAACTAACAAAACCCGAGCCTCGGGCCCGCTTCTCAAAAAATTATAAAACTTACATTAACGGATTCCTCGTCTCGCCACGAGTCCATACATACCAAGAACTCCCAAATCCGAGCTAAAATGACCTATCAAATCCCAATTTGAAATATCAAAATCTCAAGCACTAATTTATCAACCTTAGGCTTAATTTCCATGAATTTCTAGACCAATTTCATGACATAACTATGTTTTAAGACCAAGATTCTTACCTCAAGTCGATTCCTCTTGAGTCCCTCTGAAATTCCCGTCCAAAGCTCTCAAAGCTCGCTCAAAATGGTGTAAATAACATAAACTTCGCGAAACAAATGAGTATAAAACCCTTCTGACTCCAGGGGTTTCAGCTTCTGCGGTACCCGCTTCCGCGACACCGCTTCTACGGTCATATTTCCGCTCCTGCGGAATTTCACTTAAAGTCCCAAAGCCGCTTCTGCGACAAAATTCCTGCTTTTGCGGAACTTCACCTTCTGGACAAAATCGCTTCTACAATTTCTTGTCCGCTTCTGCGGGCTCGCTAAAGCGAAAAATATTCCGCTTCTGCGGAACTACCCTGCCAGGCCATAAGCCGCTTTTGCAACCCTACACACGCTTCTGCGGAACCGCTTCTGCGGTCCATTTCCGCAGAAGCAAAAATACCAGGTACCAGCTGCAACCTGCAATTCCTCAACTCAAATTTCACCCCGATAGCCATCCGAAATCACCCCGAGGACCCCGGGACCTCAACCATAAGCAAAAACATGATCTGTTACCTTATTCAAACTTGCTCGAACCTTCAAAACACTATCGTTAACATCAAAATCATCAAATTTCACCAAATCAAAGCCTAAGCTTCTTAAAAACATCCGAATTGCACATTCAATCAAAAACCCGACCAAACGATGTCCGAATGACCTAAAAATTTGCACACATATCCAAAATCACCTAACGAAACAACAGTAACTCTTGGAATTCCATTCTGACCCTCGGATCAAATTCTCCCCAACCAACCGGAATTTACCATAGTACTAACTTCGCCAATTCAAGCCTAATTCTACACCGGGCCTCCAAAATCAATTCCGATCGCACTCATAAGTCACAAATCATCCCCCGAAGCTAACCAAATCACCAGAATTCACATCCGAGCCTACTAACTATATAGTCAACTTCCGGTTGACTTTTCCAAAACAAGCTTCCTTTTAAAAGGCTAAGTGCCTCATTTTCCAGCTAAAACCAATTCAATTCTATCCGATCAACTCAAATACTGACATTGAAACGTAGAGCAACATAATATGCGGGAAACAGGGCGGTAACTCACGTGACGACGGGCCGGGTCGTCACATGCAGACCCTCGAAACCCTCATCAAAATCGTCCAAAAATTGCCTTAGTCCGAAGTCCAAAATGTTTGCTCTTTCAAAATTCACGAAGAAGACTTAACTTATTATTCTTCCTAGATTTCCGCTTATGCGGTTCGAACTCTGCACCCACGGTTACCGCTTTTGCACCTAATCCACCGCTTCTGCGGTTCAACTTAAGAGGTCCAAGACCGCTTCTGCGGCAAAGTATCCGCTCCTGCGGACCCGCTTCAGCGGCCAGGATTCCGCTTCTGCGGAACCTGCCCTGAACACCATTTCTGCTTCTACGCTCCCATCGACCGCTTCTACGATACCGCACCTGCGGTCCCAGAACCGCAGGTGCGAAAATACCAGAACCTGCAACCTTAAACATGCAACAAACTTCAAAACTCTCCGTTTAACCACCCGAATTCACCCCGAGGCCCCAGGGACCTCAACCAAAATCACAAACATGATCTATTACCTTATTCAAACTTGCTCGAACCATCAAAATACTATCGTTAACATAAATATCATCAAATTTCACCAAATCGAAGCCTAAGTTCTTCAAGAACTTCCGAAATGCATTTTTGATCAAAAACCCAACCAAACGATGTTCGAATGACCTGAAAATTTGCACACATATCCAAAATCACCTAACGAAACTATAGCAACTCTCGGAATTCCATTCCGACCCTCGGATAATATTCTCACTCATCAACCGGAATTCGCCAAAATACTAACTTCGCCAATTCAAGCCTAATTTTACACCGGGCCTCCAAAATCAATTCCGATCGCACTACTAAGTCACAAATCACTTCCCGAAGCTAACCAAATCATCGAAAATCACATCTGAGCCCTCTAACTCACAATTCTACTTCTGGTTGACTTTTCCAAACCAACCTTTTCTTAAAGAGACTAATTGCCCCATTTCCTACCAAATCCAATCCGAGTCAACTCAAACTCACCCAATACATATAATAAATCATGAAGAAGCAATAAATGGGAAAAGGGGGACGGAAACACATGAGACGACGGGTCGGGTCATCACATCCTCCCCAACTTAAACCAATGCTCGTCCTCGAGCGTACCCAGAGTGGTACTAGAAGCAACCCAATGGCTGAATGACTTTACCAAGCATATACCCGGGGTGATCCCACGTCACCGTATCTCTTATAGGTCCAACAACATAACATAGCTAAAATTACCCAATCCAGTCTAGCCCATAAACCGTAGAACCCCATTGCACTTTCCGAAATCATACACAAGATCAGAACCTCACATCTACGCTCCGAATAAGTCTGAACCAGCTGTAATAGCTCATACCTGCAACCTCAGGTAAAATCATGTGATATACCCCATAACCAAACACTCGAAACAATAACTTCTATCCATAGCAGTTGCCCACAACACCTGAATACCGGTAGGAACCTCTTATCGACTGAAATCTCATTACAACACTTTCTTATACGACCAACGATACTGAAACACGCGATAAATCGAAACCATTTCTGAGGTTAACCATTTATGAAGCCACTTCTCCTCCGACAATTACCATAGCAAATCTCCGAGCCGAACCTCGATATTATCCTTCCAACAAGTTGAAATCAAATATGTTCGTATTCATCGATGACTCCCACGATCACCACGAATCCAACACACCACTTTGGTGATATGACGCCTCAACACAGGCCTAAGGCACAACTGGCACAATCCACGCACTAATGAAGGGCGGTCTGAACATACTCAAATTATGACAAATGGGTCAAACGACAGAACTGTAGCTCAGACTCCTCAGTACCATCAAAACACAAGGCTGGGACCCCATCCCAGATCATAGAAATAGAATACCTGAATCTACCCCAAAGGGCCTAATCTCCACGTAGCCTCGCTATAATGCGCGATCTTATCCAAACATTGTTACGCATGAAGCACCTCAAGTTGCTATACTCGAAATTGAAAACCATGCACGATTGATATCTAGAACCCAACAAATCATTATACCCATGGTGAAGCAAGTAATATACACCATACGATCCTGAAAGGACACAAGCGAGGCGCAATTCGCCGAGCAACACCCAATATGGACTTTCCTTGGAACCAAGAAACAAGGCATACAAGACAGCATATGGAGAACTATTCCCATCATCACACTGTTGCGGCGTGCAACCCGATCCAGATAACATACCCATGGCAGCGTGCCACCCGATCCAGATATACCCATGGCGGCATGCCACCCGATCCACACATATATCTCACATAAGGAGATGCATATCAAGCCAAATTTGCTCATCACAACAAAGTACCGAGTATCGGTCATAAACATACTGAGTGCACACAATATCTACATATAGCGTTACAAGCTACAAAACTCAAGCACAACTGAGGTTTCCCCCTCAACTTCCACTATGAATCCCAATAGAGCCGCACCGTTTGTGCCCATAGTCCGTAAATCATAACGTCTCGCAACGTAGATAACAACTCGTAGATCTCCCCAGATCGCTGATAAGCTCAAAAATGGTCGATTCAACCTATCCCTCGACAATAAAATTTGGAGCCAACCGAGTCAACTCAAACTGGAACACTCCTCCGAAAGGTCCCTTAACGCCGGAACTGGCTCAATTATAGCAACCTCTGCACTGACATACATCATGAGGGCTCAATTAGGAAAAGCAATCCTTCCCCAGCCGTCCACTAGGTCTGTGAAAGATAAACCACTCTACAAGAAAATAACCTTATCCACCTCGCAACTCAAACTGTGGCATTTCCGACATAGCCCATAATGCAATAGTCCAAAATTTAATCTAACAATGAGACAACCAGCCTGAACTCTAACATCACCTCCAGAATCCAACATACTAGCAACGAAAGATTCACTCGAGCCTCCAAATCCCAATACTCGCCACACGGTGCCGATACACATGATCCACCATCGCAAATAGCCCGAGTATGAGGACTTCCGGCCCCAATCCCACATAGCACACGAATCATCATACTTGATCCCAATTTCGCCGTCCGAACACATGCCACAACTAGATATCCAATAATTCCATGATACACACTCAAAAATCTCCCTGAGCCACCAAGCCAACCCGAATATCACCAGTCGATCTAACAAGAAAGTGCCACAACACCACTAAGGTACCATCACTTTATCATATTGCCCTTTCTCTGAAATATATACTCTCGTCGGATCACTTTCAAACAACCGTATCATTTTCCTTGATTATCTGAGGCTACCCGCTGCCTAAGTGCTTTATGAATTTCCTTTCTGACCTGAACTGAAACTTATCTAATCACGAGCTTCCATAGATCTCATCTAGAAGAAAATCCTTACACATCTCATGCCTCTCATATTCGGAGAAGATGCACCTCTTCTACCACGACAGCAATCAACAAGAACTCTCCCAATTTCATTTGCACAAACTAAACTGCCATGACTGAATCCTTCTAACCAAATCACGCTAAGCAAGTCNGCTGCCTAAGTGCTTTATGAATTTCCTTTCTGACCTGAACTGAAACTTATCTAATCACGAGCTTCCATAGATCTCATCTAGAAGAAAATCATTACACATCTCATGCCTCTTATATTCGGAGAAGATGCACCTCTTCTACCATGGCATCAATCAATAAGAACTCTCCCAATTTCATTTTCACAAACTAAACTGCCATGACTGAATCCTTCTAACCAAATCACGCTAAGCAAATTGTCAAAACCCCAGAGCATTGCTGCAAAATTACATGTGATCACTCATTACCTCGAATACACACTAAGAATTAATCATACCCTTACCATGCCGATCCGTTCAGTTATCAAGCTACTCCATTTATCTAAATTTCTTCTGATTCGTCTTCATCTTGATATTCCCCTTGACGTAGTACCTCAATTCCTCAATCCAGGCTTACCGCACGAGACCCAAGCATAAGACCACACTGATAGGAGCCACAACCCACTGACTACTCTCTCAAATGTTTCTAGAAACACCACATCCCAGAATACCTTACCTAGAAGAACTCTCTGTGAATCTAACTCTATTTTATTTACTTTCCTGATGCGGATACATAGATTACCATAATTAACATAGAATACCACAAGTTTTGACATCTTCTAACGAATCTCAGTTCCTAACTCCATATGCAACTTTAGAACTCTCAATTGACGTGCGAAGACTCTTGAACCCTTTAGAACCATTCTCGCAAGTCATTCACTCTTATTCAATCGCAATTTACCTGATCAAACAAACATAAACACCCGTGCCTCCTTAGCACTCTGACCCCGCAGGACATAATCTCATTCCAATACAACCAAACATCTTCCTTCTCTTCACCCTAAGCATTCTTTACCAACAGCAGCTCAAGACATACTATCATTTTCTCACACCTACGAAGCACCACGTAACCTTTGTCAAAATTTTGCTTTACTCGTGCCATCCTCGGCTCAATTTCTACAACCCGAACTGATCTGCCATCATACCTCAAAAAGGAACCAACATAGCACATAACCGTACAATCAGCTAATCAACAGCAACCTCCCAATCTTGGCTCGAAGCCATCTATCAGGACATATTTAATAACCCATAATACTTCTACTCTAATGATGCCACAATATTATAGTGAGATTAAACTCAAATCATCTACTAGTTTATGAAAACACAGATCCTCGGATACTGAAATCCTCTACAAACCTCGCATCATCCCTACATCAGCTGAATCCACTCTCTAAAGTGACCCAAATTTCACAATTACAACACGTACCCTTCAATTACACATGATATCTTCTAACCATATACACATAAGAATCGTACCCCTTAAGAACACTCCGCAGGAGATAACCCATCTGCTTTGCCTCAGTTTAGTATTTTAGCACACCTTCCACCATCAAACACATAACACAGCCATTTAGTCTTCCTAAGTCTGAACTCATATCGCCACACGTAATGTACGTCACTTCTCAACTAAGAGATACAAAAATATTCTTCACGTGCCCATAATTCGGACTACACATCAAGCCACAATAGGAATCGAAATACTTAACAGTCCATCTACTATCCTGCAGACTTCTTCGTCATTACCAAGTCAAATAGAAACATTACACAGTACCAACATACTCATTACGTAGCTATCCAGCCGCCATTCCCACATATAGGGAAAATACTGAACATATAAGTTCATAATACCAACTCACAAAATCAGCACCTTGGTGCTCAAGCCATAAGCAAAGATCCGGCCTCAAGTCCTCCAGACTAGCCCAACATCAAACTCACGGAGATTACATCTCGCCCCCTCGATCGGGGAATCACCAGCCATCAAGGCACATATACTACTGAGCACTCACGTGCGCATACAGACGTGTGGAAGGAATTTCAAGAGTTATATCTCAAGCTGAATCAAGTACACACGATAAGAATTCCAAGAAAGTGAAGTTTTCCTAAAGGTTCTGCAGCATTTCGAGGATAAATACAGACGTCTCCATACCGATCCGCAAGACTCTACTAAACCTGCTCATGACTCGTGAGACCTAGTAACCTAGGCTCTGATACCAACTTGTCACGACCCAAATCCCAAACCCGGTCATGATGGCGTGTCTCGTGAAGACAAGGCCAGCCAACAAAACAAACACTTCCTTTTAACTGTTATTTAACATTTGTAAAGCTAAAACATGATTAGCATAATCAAAAGCGCTGAAAACAACGATAACAACAGGGAACCACCCCGTCACAGCCCGACATCGGGGTGTCACTAGTCATGAGCTACTACAGAGTTCACTAAAGTACTACAAGTCCAGAAATAGGAACAAAGTCTGAAAGTAACATGAACAACATAAAATAAGGGAGAAGATCTGGTGCCGCGGACGCTAGCGGTCACCTGGCTCAGCTATAATAACAAACCTTCAATCAGCTCAAAACCTGCTACCGGGTGGTCAAGTACCTGCATCTGCACGCGAGGTGCAGGGAGTAAAGTGAGTACTCCAACTCAATAGGTAATAAAAGTAAATAAAAGCTGAAAGCAAGAAATCACGTAAGGCACTCCATCATGCTATATAGAACAGTACAACCCTTTTTTAGAAAACAGTAAAACGGTGAAATCCTTTGGAAAACATCTGGGCTCAGTTAAAACCTCTTTTGAAAATGATCTTTTCAACAGTTGCCAAAAATACTTTCAAAATAATTTGTGACACTGTGCACAGAAATCCGCCCCTCGGGCAATATCCTCGTTCATGATCAGCCACTCGAGCCCCAACACTCAATGATTAGATAGCACCAGCAAAAGCAGATAAATATCTCCAGGAATATCACAGACAACCAATAATGAACAAATGCATGAATGCAATGCAATGCATATGATGGTACATTCCAGTACCCATTGCGGCACGCAGCCTGAGCCACCCATGTTTATTTATCGTCGACGACGCTCACTGGGGGTGTGTACAGGCTCTGGAGGGGCTCCTACAGCCCAAGCGAAATAACAAGCCGTCTTATGGCATCAAATGTAGGCTCTCAGCCTCATATCAATATCAGTATAATCATCCAGGCACTCGGCCTCAATATCAATGTAACACTGCCGCGGCGCGCAGCCTGAGCCACCCATAATCAGCCTAACACCGCTACGGCGTGCAGCCCGAGCCACCCATAATCAATATAATACAGCTGCAGCGCGCATCCCGATCCATGCTCAGTCTACAAAAATCATCATAAGCCCCTTCGGCATTTATAAAACAGTAGTTCTCAGCCCAAAATATCATGTAAAATATCATTTGAGTTTTCAAAACTTAGAAGTATGACTGAGTTTGCAAAATAGTATTTAAAACCTTGGACTAAGACCAAATTATATGCAAAAATATGCTAACACAGTAATATCAATCCCCGAAGGATTCTACAAGTCGGCACGAAGCCCAAACATGGCAATCAACCCAAATTATGATGATAACAAGTAGTTCAGTCATATACGCAGTAAAATAAACAACCGGGACAGACCGAGTCACAATCCCCAATGGTGCTCTACCCCACGCTCATATCCGGCGTGCAAGTCACCTCAATAAAGCACTATAATGTGCAATTCCGGGGTTTCAAACACTCAGGATATCATTTACAAGTAATACTCACCTCGAACTGGTGAAATTCCTCGCTTGCGATGCCCTTGCCCCTCAAATTGGCCTCCACGCACGTCGAATCTAACCAAAATCAGAGCGAACACATTACAATATGCCAAGGGAACAATACCCAATCGAAAACAATCGAAATATAGCAAAAATCCAGAAACTAACAAAATTCGAGCCCCGGACCCGCTTCTCGAAAAATTACAAAACTCACATTACCGTATTCCTCGTCTCGCAACGAGTCCATACATACCAAGAACTCCCAAATCCGAGCTCAAATGACCTATCAAAATCCCAATTTGGAATATAAAAAACTCAAGCCCTAGCCTCCATTTTTAGCCTTTAATTCCTTGGGTTTTCTGTGTTAATCCATGTTTATAAACAATAATATCATAATCTAGGTCCAAGAATCCTTACCTGATAAAGACTCTCAAAACTCTCTTCAAAATCGCCCAAAAATCGCCTTAGTCTGAAGTCCAAAATGTTTGCTTTTTCCAAATTCGCGAAGAAGACTTAACTTATTATTCTGCCCAGATTTCCGCTTCTGCGGTTCGAACTCCGCACCCGCGGTTACCGCTTTTGCGCCCAATCCACCACTTCCGCGGTTCAACTTAAGAGGTCCAAGACCGCTTCTGCGGCAAAGTATCCGCTCCTGCGGACCCGCTTCAGCGGCCAGGATTTTGCTTCTGCGGAACCTGCCTTGAGCACCATTTTCGCTTCTGCGCTCCCATCGACCGCTTCTGCGATACCGCACCTGCGGTCCCAGGACCGCAGGTGCGAAAATACCAGAACATGCAAACTTAAACATGCAACTAACTTCAAAACTCTCTGTTTAACCACCCAAATACACCCCGAGGCCCCCAGGACCTCAACCAAAAGCAGAAACATGATCTATTACCTTATTCAAACTTGCTGGAACCATCAAAATACTATCATTAACATCAAAATCATAAAATTTCACCAAATCAAAGCCTAAGTTCTTCAAGAACTTCCGAAAAGCATTTTTGATCAAAAATCCAACCAAACGATGTCCGAATGACCAGAAAATTTGCACACATATCCAAAATCACCTAACGAAACTACAGCAACTCTCGGAATTCCATTTTGACCCTCGGATAAAATTCTCACCCATCAACCGGAATTTGCCAAAATACTAGCTTCGCCAATTCAAGCCTAATTCTATACCGGGCCTCCAAAATCAATTTCGATCGCACTCCTAAGTCATAAATCACTTCCACAAGCTAACCAAATCGTCGAAAATCACATCTGAGCCCTCTAACTCACAATTCAACTTCCGGTTGACTTTTTCAAACTAACCTTTCCTTAAAGAGACTAATTACCCCATTTCCTACCAAATCCAATCTGAGTCAACTCAAACTCACCCAACACATATAATAAATCATGAAGAAGAAATAAACTGGGAAAATGGGACGGAAACACATGAGATGACTGGTCGGGTCGTCACAAAACATTCTTAATAATAAAAAAACGTTATTGATTGAGGACACATTTGCGTGACATAATTTTTGATGCACCAAATAAACGGGTACACGTACGCGTGACCTGGTTTAAGATAATTTCTTAATTAAAAAGAGGTAAATGCACATAGGTTTTAAAATAAGTAATTAAATAATTTGATTAAGCCAAGTTTTATCAAAGCGACCGTGCTAGAACCACGGAACCCGGGAATGCCTAACACCTTCTCCAGGGTTAACAGAATTCCTTACTCGGATTTCTGTGTTCGCAGACCATAAATAAGAGTCAAATTCCTCAATTCGGGATTTTAAATTGGTGACGTGGGACACTAATAAATTATCCCAAGTGGCGACTCTGAATAGATATAAATAATTCCATTTTGATTATCACTTTAATTGGAAAAACTCTCTTATACCCCTTCCGGGGGTAGTAAAAAGGAGGTGTGACAGCTTTGGTGACTCTGTTGGGGACACGAACCCAGAACTTCTGGTTCAGGGTTCAAAAATTCGAGCTTGTTAACATGATTTTGCTTGGTTTTATTTATTGTTAATATTACTGTATCTTGTGAACCTAATGCGCTAATTGCTGTTTATTTTCCATTTCATTATTGCTTGAATTTTATTAAAATGCCTTCTAACGCCACCCTTCTGAGTCTTCTAAAATTTAGTGCACACGTACGCGTGGCCCACTTTCTGTTAGAAGTCATACAAATTAGAACGGGGCATGGGTCAGCGACAAGGTCGGACAGACTTTCGTGCTCTCGGTACGTTGCCCCCACCTCGGCTCTAGCTGTCCGTTCGGGTAAGCCAAGTCTAGAACACAACCTCGGGATTTAAACCTAGAATAACATAACCTCATGCCGTATCCCTAGTAGGAACGTTTGTTTGCATCACGTGCATTTGACTTAGGGGACTCAACACAGGGGTTGGGTCCGTCTAGGACAGGTCTACCCAAATAAAAGACTATCCCGATGCATCCTATGTGCTACATCCTCTACTACATGTTGTATTTTTTTAGGTAAAAGGGTCATTTGGCAGACCAATGATGGCTGAGGGTAAATAGGAAAGAAAAGAGGGTGAAGTGTGAAAATAAAGCAAGTGTGGCCCAATTACGTTTTTCTTTCACATTTGTTCAAGAAAAAGAACAAAAAAATGAAAATTAGAAAATCCAAAAAGATTTCGCACTTTTCCATTATTTTTTTTAAAAAGAAGGACAAAAAAATATGTTTTCTCTGAATTAGTTGCTTTTATTTTTTTTAATTCTTGACCGTATCCAATCTGCCCGAACTACGCATACCTGATTCTCGTCTTTCAGGGTGGGATACGTAGGCAGCCCACATAGGGTCCAGTATTTCTAGTGAGTCTTAGGTTCTTGGCTTCGCGGGGTCTTAGCAAAATCTTGCATTTTTAGCAACTTTTTAGCTACATAGGTTGACTTTAGAAAAATAGTCATAAACATTTGTTGCATGTGTCCAACAAGAAGGGTTATTGTCTCACATAGTGTTTTAGGTCTTTAACTTTATCTGGTCTTAATTTTCTCATACAGGTGTGGGTCTACGTATCAGAGTTTGAGCATGACAGAAGCCCCGGGACCATCCAGTCAGGATCACTTATTTAGCAGTTGCTTAAGGAGATATTTTATTTTTTTTATGTTTTGAGTCTGTTTTTCTTTTATGTCATCTTTTACCTTCTAGTTTTGTAAATGTTGAGTCTTTTGTTATTGTATTTCCTATTTTGTATTGAAAAAAATATTTGTTATAAATAAAAAATCTAAAAAAAAAAGATTTTACGTTTTTATATTTGTGTTAGATATTTTCTTTAGAATAATAATTGTAGAAGTTAAAAAGAAAACTCTTTTGAGGTGGTTTTCCTTAGAAAATTAATATTTAAAACTCAAAATAAAAATTGCTTTTATATTTCCTTAAGTAATTAGGACTAAAAATTTTTAAAAAAAGGAATTTTCTTTTAGTACCTTTTAAAAAGTTTTCTTTAAGATATTAATTTAAAAAATTCAAAAAAAAAAGATTTTCTTTTTGAGGTTCTTCTTTGGGGAATATATAAAAAGCAAAAAAAAAATGTTCTTTTTATTTTTACTAGAACTTTAGGACATTGTACATTGAAGAAAAAATATTTTTTATTTTTTGTTTATTTTTAGAGTTTCTCCTTTATGCAATCAATAAATCGAAATCCAAAAATATTTTTATCTTTTTCATTTCTTGTTTCGAAATCTTTCTTCGGGATATCAAATGAAAATCAAAATATATTTCTTTGGTTTGTTTTTTTAGATTTCCTTCCTAAAAAAAAAAGAATCAAAAAATATTTTTCTCTTCTAGGATTTTTCCTTAATAATTTTTCATAGAGTATTTGTTTCAAAAAGAAAATAAAAAGAAAAAATATATGCCCGTTAAGCTTGAGTTTAGAATAGGTTATAGAACATTAATTCTAGAAAATTCAAAAAAAAAAGGAGATGTGTGTTATAAATAGAATTATATTTATGGTGAATGTCTATATTTAGAGAGATTCTAGCGTTCATTGCTTGGTGGCTAAGTCACCTTCTCCCTATAAATAGAGGGTTCTATTCTATTGTAATTCATCCCATATCAATAAGAATTCCTTCTCTCTCTACTTTGATCTACAATACTCTTCTTCTTTTATTATTTTATAACACGTTATCAGCACGAGACACTAACCAATTGAGTAGAAGCTTTGGGATTGGGCATAATCATTGTCAATTGTTTTATGAACTTCCATCATGATTAAATTTTGGATTTAAGGTAAGTATTTTACTTTATTTTTATTTTTTAAATTCTTGAAATTATATAATTTGATTTTATATGCAAGCAAAGATAACACAGTTTGATTATAACTCTAATGGAGTTTGTAAGAAATTACAATCACCTGAAGTGGTAAAATTTCAATGCCTTGCCATGAACAAATTTATGTATGATTGTGGGCAAACCATTGAAAACCCGTCCCATTAAATTTGCTCCATTCTCATTACCTTAAGAGATGCGATAGCAATATGTGATAAGTCTGAACGAAGACAAAATTATTACGATGAATGTATCAATGGATGTGGACGTGGCAATATACGAAATTATAATCGTCATCATTGTGGTAATGAGAACAATAAGGATTCTCTAAATAATTCTTCACTTTGTGAAAATATTATTTGTCATCGATTTGGCATGAGATATTAAAAAGCACACATAGATGATTATGCTCCATTCATGATGTGAATTTAACAACATCTGATTTACAAATACATATTCATTCTTGGAAGAATATGAACGTGCTAGTGGTAGTGTATATACCACACTCACCTCTAGAAGGAGGTTTGAGATGATATAAGAAAATAATGTCATTATTATGACATGAATGGTCATTGGTCACGTACCTATTGTACGCCAAAATATTTTGGTAATGTGATTATTAAAGAATAACATTAATGCAAGAAATATATCTTGTATATAATTTTGACCATAACCATAATGGTATAACTTTCTATTCAAAAGAGATATTCACCACATGGATGTTGATGAATCTACGGTAGTAAGAAATTAATTGAGAGCTCTAGAAGAGCCAATTATTACTATTTTGGAGAAACACAATTGATTACCAATAAGGTATTGTGTTGTAGTAAGTCTCAAAGAAACTTAATTGAGTTTCTAAGGTATCGCGAAAGCGGTTGATTATATTGAGACTATAATTAAAGGAAAGATTTAATATCTTCTATTACTACAACTTGTAACGGGATAATATGTATGTGAAAAGCTACCCGCTTTATTCTCTTGTTTGTAGTACACAAACAAAAGAATGCCACAATAAAGAGAAGTTTATTGATATAAAAACCCATATCATAATAAACTTGGAGTTTATTGATAATTACACACGTCATAGTGTAAACCTAAATTTTATCAATATTGATAATTTATTCAGTTGGCATAATTAGTTTAGCCATATCAATTAAAGTATGATGTGCAAAAATAAAAGAGAATTCACGTGGGTAAATATTAAAAAACTAGAAAGTTCTTTATGAATTCTCTTATGTTGCTTGTTCTCATTAATTAATATACCAACTAAAATTGGGATTGAATCCTTTGAATGATGGAAATATCAAAGGTGAATATGGGCCCATTCACCTGCCATGTATACCACATAAGATGCATCTATGAGATGGTTACATGTGCGATTATTATTAACCCGCAATATGGTGTTTGCGAGGTAACTTGCTCAATAATTTGATTAATGGCATAATTTCCAAATTTTCTATTCAAGAAGTTTATCTTGATAAGTTGGTTTACATCACAGTTTGTCACGACCCATTTTCCACAATAGGTCATGATGGCGCCCGACGCCATTGTCAGGCCAGCCAACGCGGAAGTATAATTATGTTCTCATTTTTCCTTATTCCAAAAACTAAGTATAACAAATTTTTCAAAGTTAAAGTTAAGGCAAGGCTCCGGAACCGATACACCAGCCTGATACCAATATGATCAAATATTATTAAATTCTTTAAATCCTTAGAATTTCAATTTAATATTTTTTAACAAAAAATTCATTACTCGGGCTAGGGACCTCGGAATTCAATTCCAGTCATACGCCCAGGTCTCATGTTTTCCTATGGACCCTCCAGGACCGTCAAAATGCCAGTCAGGGTCTGTTTACTAAAAATGTTGACCGAAGTGAAACTTGGCCTTGTAAGCCAACCTTAAGGGACTAAGTGTTCCGATTTCAACCCAAACTCTTCCAAATCCCGAACCAACTATCACCACAGGTCATAAATTAGTTAAAGAAAGTACGAAAAGTATTATTTAAGGGAACAGGGTTCTAGAAGGTAAAACAACCAGTCGGGTCGTTACAAAAGTCATTAAGAAAATCTTTGTAGTAATAATTGTTAAGATTTAACCCAAATAGCCGTCCATCCAACCGCATAAACTAAAAATAGCCAGGGGAGGTATAATATTGTCATGACCCCAAAGATATTTACTTGTTCAATTTTACACGAATTAGACAGCTCAACGTAATTATACTAATAGGGTTCCTAAAGGTAATCATGTAGGATTCGCAATGTGTAGCATTATGTTCTAAAACTAATAGAATTATAAGGCTAATATCAAGAATTTTGGTTATGTTATTTTATTATAAATTATTATGGTTAATATTATAAGGTTATTTTTGTAAACTAACATTGTATTTATGATTTTATAATATATAGATTAGTAGCTACTTATCTTCCTTTTTTGTTTTCATAATACTATATGAAATATATATAAATATACCACTGGATAAAATATAAGGAAGAAATAAAAAAATAGCCAGAATTACAAGTGGTCATTTAAAAATAGCCACGGTTTCAAAAGTAATCAAAATTTAGCCAATTTTCATATAAAGATAAATCTAAACAAAACACTGTTCAAAATCAGAAAAATACCAAAGTATAATATACTGGAATTCCAATATAATATATTAGAACTGGAGTTCTAATATAATATACTAGAGTTCCAGTATAATATGCCGGTCTAGCATAATATGCTGGAAGTTCATGCACATGTGCTCCATTCTCCGGTATATTATGCTAGAACTTTCTGTGTTGCAGCAAAATAGTGGCTATTTTTCAATGACTTTGCAAACACTGACTATTTTTCAATGACCAGTCTGAAAACTGGCTAGCTGTGCTATTTTTAAAAAAATATAACATGTGTCTCCAATTAGTTTTAGTTCATATTTTGACACACAGCACAAAGGGCACCTTGGACTTAGTTGCAAAACCTAAGGATACACTAGAAGAATTGCATCTTGGTTTTGAAAGGGGATGGGAAAAGATGAAAGAATCAGGTTATGAAGAGGATTGGGTATATTATTTTACTAGAAAAGTAAATTTTATGAGTGAGGGAATATGTAAGACTTAAAAAAAGAAACTGAACGCATTATTGACAACTAAAATACGAAGAGAAATAACTTCCAAAGCATGTTAAATCACCTAGGTACAAGCTGCTCGGGGCTAATTGATATGACATAAGATAAGGTTGTCATGATCCAATTTTACTACAGGTCGTGATGGCGCCCAATGTGACGACCCGACCAGTTGTCTCATGAGTTACCGCCCCGTTTTCCCTAATTTTTGCTTCTTTATGCTTCATTATAAGAGTTTTGTGTTAACGAGTTGATTTGGATTGGTTTTAGAAGAAATCTCTTTAAGGAAGGATTATTTTGGAAAAGTCAACCGGATATTGACTTATGTGTTAGAGGGATCCGTTATGGATTCCAATGTTTCGGTTAGCTTCAGGGGATGATTTGTGACTTAGGAGTTTGATTGGAAGTGATTTTGGAATTCCGGTGTAGAATTAGGCTTGAATTGGCGAAGTTAGTATTTTGGCAAATTCTGGTTGGTAGGTGAGATTTTGATCCAAGTGTTGGAATGGAATTATGAGAGTTGTTGTAGCTTCTCTAGGTGATTTGGGATGTATGTGCAAAATTTCAAGTCATTCGGAAGTGTTTTGGTTGGGTTTTTGATCAAATGTGTGTTTCAGAAGTTTTAGAAGAACTTAGGCTTGAATCCGATTAAATTTGATGGTTTTGGTGTTGTTTGAAGTGTTTTGATGATTGGAGCAAGTTTGAATGATGTTTTAGGATGCGTTGATGCTTTTGGTTGAGGTCCCGGGGGCCTCGGGGTGATTTCAGATAGTTAACGGGAAGTTTTGGTTTGTGAACTGAAGAAATTGCAGCTACTTCTAGTATTTTTGCTTCTACGGAATTGGGAGCGCAGAAGCAGTACTGCAGAAGCGAGGGGAGAGCCACAAAAGCGGTAGGGATTGCAGGTGCGGAACTGGTGACCACATCTGCAGAGTCGCAGAAGCGACAAAAGTATCGCAGATGCGGAGTTTGGATATTTTGATGGGATCCGCAAATGCGGAGCTTGTTCCGCAGAAGCTGGAGCCGCAGATGCAGGGTTTTGACAGCAGAAGCAGTTATTTCCGCAGAAGTGGGCTGTTGACCGCAAAAGCGGGTTTCGCAGGTGCGACCATGGAGCCGCAGACGCGGAAATGTCTGGGCAGTGCTATTTAATTTCATCTTCGCGAAGTTTTGAAGTGTTTCATATTTTTTTACTCGGACTTGGAGAATTGTGGGCGATTTTGAAGAGGGATTTGTATGGATTCTTGAACTTAAAACACGATTTTATAGTGTTATTACATTGATTTGGACAGAAAATTTAAGAAATTGATGGACTAAAATGGGGGTTTAGAGCTAGAAACTTAAGAGAATAAAAATTGGGATTTGTGGGGTCATTTGGACTCCAATTTTGGTATCCTTTATATGTATGGACTCGTGGAGAGACAAGGAATCCGTTGAGATAAAATTTTCTTATTTTTGAGAAATGGGATCGGGGCTCGGGTTTTGCTAATTTCAATATTTTTGCTATTTTTCGATTGTTTTCCATTAGGTATTGTCCCACTGGCATATTGTGATTTATTTGCTCTAATTTTGGATAGATTCGATGCGCGTGGAGGCCGGTTTGAGGGGAAAAGGCACCGCGAGCTATGGAATTTGCCGGTTCGAGGTTAGTAATGATTGTAAATGACATCCTGAGGGTTTGAAACCCCAGATTTGTACATCGCAGTGCTATATTGAGGTGACATGCACTTTGGATAGCGAGCGTGGGGTAGAGCACCATTGGGGATTGTGACTTGGTCCATCCCGATTGATGAATTTATTGCGTACTTGACTGAAATTACTTGTTATCATCATAATTTGGACGGATTGCCATATTTGGGCTTTGTGCCAGCTATTTGAACCCTTCGGGGATTGTTATTGATAATTCCTCACTGTTTTAATTACATAATTGAACTCAGTCATGTATTTCCCACTGTTTTATAACTCATCTAAGTTTATTATGCCTTAAACACTCAAAATGATATTTCTAAAAATGTTTTGAGCTGAGCATCATGCTTTATTGTTGCCCGAGTGGCTTATGTGATTTTTGTTAACTGAGTAAGGCTGAGGGCATGTATGGTAATGATACTTATGGATCGGGATGCACACCGGAGTAGTGTGACACTGATATTGATATGAGGATAAGGTCCTAGATTGATGCCACGAGATGTCTTATTATTGCGCTTGGGCCGTAAGGGGCCCCTCCCGGTGTCTGCACACCCCTAGTGAGCGCCTTCGACGATAAACGGTTCAGGTTGCATGCTGCAGCGATATGTGGATCAGGTTGCATGCCGCAGTGGTACTAGTACTGTTTTGTGTGTTTACTTTATTTCATTTGTCTTCCATTACCTGTTGTTTGTGCTAGTTCATGCGATATCTATCGGATCGCCTGACATTATCTGTTAATCGAGTGTGGTGCTCGAAAGGCAGACTTCTGTGCTTACCTGCACTATTTGTTTTGCATTCATTTGCATAACTGTTTGAAAAAGTCATTTCCAAAATAGGTTTTAAACTGAGCTAAGATACTTCTAAAGGTTTTACAGCTTCACCGCTTTCTCTCAAAGGGTTTTTCGCTGCCCCTATATAGCATGATGGTTTGTTTTACGTGATTTCTTACTGCTAAGTTGTTATTTACCCTTATTACTCACCGAGTTGGAGTACTCACTTTACTCCTACACCTCGCGTGCAGATGCATGTATTTGTTCACCCAATAGTGGGTTTTGGCTGAGCAAAGGTAGAGCTATAGGAGTAGCGAGGTGACTGCCTGCGTTCGCAGCACTATTTTTCTCTCTTTTGCTTCATTATTCCGACTTTGTATATTTTAGGTCTTGTAGTTGTATTTATACTGTGATAGATGACCGTGACTTATGGCACCCCGGTTTGGGTTGTGTTTCGGTTTTATTCTGCTTATATTAAAGAGATCTTTTGATAGACTGTGGTTATTTAATTATATTAAAGCTGCTTATTAATGTTAACTATTCTAAAAAGATAAGTTGGGCTAGTTGGCTGGCTTCGTCTTCACGAGAGGCGCCATCACTACCAGTGCGGGGTTTGGGTCGTGACAAGTTGGTATTAGAGCCTAGGTTACTAGGTCTCACGAGTCATGAGCAGGTTTAGTAGAGTCTTGTGGATCAGTATAGAGACATCTGTACTTTTCTTCGGGAGGCTACAGAACCTTTAGGAAAGCTTCACATTCTTGAATTCTTATCGTGCGTCCTTGATTCAGCTTGAAAAGAAACTCTTGAAATTCCTTCCACGTATTTGTATGTGCGCATGAGCGCTCAGTATCAGATGTGCCTTGATGGCTTGTGATTCCCCGATCAAGGGGTGAGATGTGATCTCTATGAGTTTGATGTTGGGCCAGTCTGGAGGACTTGAGGCCGGATCTTTGCCTATGGCTTGAGCACCGAGGTGCTGACTGTGTGAACAAGTGTATTGAACTTATATGTTTGGTATTGTCCTTATTAGTGGAAGGGACGGTTGGATAAGCTATGTGATGAGTATATTAGTACTGCGAGATGTATCTATGTGACTTGGAAGTGATGAGAAAGGTCTACTGGATGATATAAGAACTATTAGGTGTTTGAATTCCAAAATGATTCAAGGTATAGCTCCAAGTTATGGGCGTGTGAGGAATCTTTTCATGTTTCCAGTTGAGAGTGAAGTAAATTTTATGTTGCGGTGTGAGTTCAGACTTAGAAAGACTAAGTGACTGCGTACAGTTTATGGTAGTGGAAGGTATACATAAAAGTTAACTGAAGGCAAACCAAGTGAGTTATCTCCTGCGAAGATGTTCTGGGGTTGTGTGACCCTTACATGAATGTTAGAAGATCTCATGTGTAATTGAATTGTAAGTGTTAAAGTTTGAAAATTTTGGTTTGCTTAAGAGAGTGGGTTTAACTATTGCGATATTTGCAGTAGAGTTAAAGTACTAGATGATTTGTGTTTATGCAAGCTTACAAAGGATTTGAGTTTAATCTCACTATGGTATTAAGGAAGCAGTGGAGTACATGCGTTATGAGTATTGTGTGTTTCAATCTATGGCTTCAAGCCAAGTTAGGGAGTTTGCTATTGATTAGCTGATTGTACGGTTATGTGCTATGTTGGTTCTAGTTTGGGGCATGCGAGTGAATTAGCTATGGCTAAGGTAAAGGAAAATTTTGACAAAGGTTATATTATGCTTCATAGGGTATGAGAATCACAGAACGTCTAGAGTGTTGCTGGTAAAGAATGCTCGGCGCATAGAGTGTGAAGATGCTTGTTTGTATCGGGATGAGGTTGCATCCTGCGATGCCAGAGTGCTAAAGAGGCACAAGTCATTCTGTTCGTTTGAGCAGGCTAATTGCAGCATAAATAGAGTAAATGACTCTCGAGAATGGTTCTAATGTGTTCAAGATTCTACAGAGAACTATAGGGTATCTTAAGGTTGTGTATGTGGTTAGAGACTGTGTTTTCATTGGAAGTGGTCCAAACTTGTGGTATTTTATGTTAATTATGGGATTCTATGTATGAGTATCAGGAAAGTAAAGGTAACAGATTTAGATTCGTAAAAGTTCTTCAGAGTAGAGTATTCTGGAATGTGGTGTTTCTAGGAATGTTTAAGAAAGTATTCAGTGACGTATGGGCCTTAGACAGTGTGGTCTTATGCTTGGGTCTCATGTGGTAAGCCTAGGTTGAAGCATCGTGGTGCTACAGCAAGAGGGAATAGCAAGTTGATGATGAATCACAAGGGAAATTAGATAGATGGAATAGCTTGATAGAAGACCGAATCGGTATGGTAAGGATATGATTAATTCTTTGTATGTGTTCGAGGTAATGAGCCCTTACAAGTATTTTGCAGCAATGCTCTTGGGTTTTGATGGCTTTCTTAACTTGGTCGAGTTAGAATGATTCAATCCTGGTAGGTCGGATTTGTGCAAAGGGAATTCAGAGAGTTCTTAATGGTTTTACCGCGATTTGGAGATGTATGTTTTCTATGGGCATGAGGAGCATGGGATGTGTAGTGACTTTTCTTCTAGATGGGACCAATGGAAAGTTCTTGACTAGTTGAGTACGCAGATTTATGTGGCTTGGAAGGGAGATAAAAGTTTTCATGTTATCCTTGGATGGTATGGTATACGCGGTATGTTGTGGAGGACCGAGACTGATGTGTTCTAGGTTATAGTTTAGTTCCAAAAGTAAGTTCATAAAACTCTTAGGCAACGAGTAGCCTCAGATAACCAAGGAAATGGTACTGCTAATTGGAAGTGATTTGACGAGAGTATATGTCTCAGAAAAAGGGTAATGTGATTAAACTGATGATACTTCGGTCGTATTACGACATTTTCTTGTTGGTTCAACTAGTGGTAATCAGGTTTTCTTGGTGTAACGGGGAAAATTTTGAGTATCTATCATGGAATGATTGAGTATTAAAGGTGTGTGTGTATTCATACGGTGGAATTTGGAATCAGGTATGGTGATTTGTGTGCTACATGGAGTTGGAGACTGGAAGTTCTCATATTCACGCTATGTTGTGGTCGTAGATCGTGTGCATCGGCACTGTTTAGAGTCTATCAGGGTTAGAAGACCCGAGCGGACCTTTTGTTGCTTGGGATATTAGATCTTGGATGTGATATTGGGATTCAAGCTGGTTGTTTCCATGTTGTGTTATTCGGGGCTATTGCAATGATATGGCGCGGTTGGCTATGCCGTAAAATGCCACGGGTTGAGTGGCGATGTTTGACAGATTATGTCCTATTGGGGAGAGTCTTATATTTCAAAGACCCAGTGGACGGCTGGGAAGTAATTGTCTTTCTTATTTTGGGCTCTTGTGATGAGTGTCCGTGTTAAGGTCTCTCATATTTATTCAGTTCCGGCAGTGAGGGACTTCTCAGATGTGTTTCTTGTGGCTAGGCATGTCGCCAGATAAGGTTGTTGATTTCGGTATTGATTCAGTGCCAGGAACCGTATCGTATGGCACCGACAAGAGTTATAATAGTGGAAGGAACAACTTCAGGTTTCCTTGTTAAGGAATTCATTGGCAGGCCAATGTGTATGTGTGTTCTAGCTTGAGTCGGCTTGGTTGGACTGAATTGTAGTGTTGAGGGATAGGCTGACTTAACCATTATTGAGCTTATTAGCGATTTGGGAGATCTACGAGTTACCTTCTGTGTTGCGAGACGTTATGATTTGTTTGTTATGGGCACATATGGTGTGGTTCTATTGGGGTTCATAGTGGAAGCCGATCAGGAAGAGTAATTGGGTGTTGCTCGATGAATGGCATATTGGTTATGTTCTATTGGGTTTTCTTGGTATGTGTTACTTGTTTCACCATGGGTGTAATGATTTGTTTCAGCTTCCGACATCAAATTGTGCGTGGCTGTTCATTTTGATCATAGCGACTTGAGGTGTTTCATGTGTAACAGTGTTAGGATAGGATCGCGCATTGTAGCGAGGCTACGTGGAGATATGACCTTTTGGGGTGGATTTATGTGCTCTAATTCTATGACGTGAGATGGGGTATCAGCCTTGTGTTGTGATATTACTGATGAGCTTGAGGCACAACTCTTTCATTTGGGATCATTTTCATGATTTGAGTATATTCAGACCGTTTCTTATCGGTGCGCGAATTATGCGAGTTGTGGCTTAGGCCTGCATTGATGTATCATGTCACCAGAGTGGTGTGTTGGATTTGAGGTGATCGTTGAGGTCATTAATGAATACAAACAGAATTGATTTCAGCTTGTTGGAAGGATAATATCGAGGTTCAGCTCAGAAATCTACTGTGGTATTAGCCAAACGGGAAGTGACTTCGTGAATGGCTGACATGAGAGATGGTTATGGTTTATTGTGTGTTTCATTTATCGTTTGTGGTATATGGAAGTGTTGGAACGAGACTTTTGTTGATAAGAGTTTCTACCGGTATTCGGGTGTTGTGTGCAGCTGCTGTGAATGGAAGTTATCGCTACATGTGTTTGAGTTATGTGGTATATAGTATAATTACACCCACGGTTGCAGGCATGGGCTATTAAAGCAGGTTCGGGACTATTCAGAGTATAGGTGTGAGGTTCTAATCGTACAGATGGTTTCAGAAGTGAAAGTGTGGTCCTATGGTTTATGGACTAGGATGGATTGTGGTATTTCAACTATGTGGTGTTATCAGACCTATATGAGATAGGGTAACGTGGGATCACCCCCGGGTATATGCATGGTAAATATTATTCAGCTATTGGTTGGCTTCTAGAACAACACTGGGTACGCTCGAGGAGGAGCGTTTGTTTAAGTTGGAGAGGATGTGACGACCCGACCCGTCTCATGATTTACCAACCCATTTTCCCCATTTTCTGCTTCTTTACGCTTCATTATAAAAGTATTGTGTGAACGAGATGATTTGAATTGGTTTTAGAAGAAAATGAGACACTTAGTCTCTTTAAGGAAGGCTTATTTTGGAAAAGTCAACCGGATGTTGAATTATGTGTCGGGGAATGATTTGTGACTTAGGAGTGTGATCGAAAGTGATTTTGGAAGTCCGGTGTAGAATTAAGCTTGAATTGGCGAAGTTAGTATTCTGGCGAATTCCGATTGGTAGGTGAGATTTTGATCCGGGGGTTGGAATGGAATTCCGAGAGTTGCGGTAGCTTCGCTAAGTGATTTTGGGTTGTGTGTGGAAAATTTTAGGTCATTCGGAGGTGTTTTGGTTGGGTTTTTGACCAAATGCGTGTTTAAGAAGTTTTAGAAGAACTTAGGTTTGAATCCGATGAAATTTGATGGTTTTGGTGTTGTTTGAAGTGTTTTGATAATTGGAGCAAGTTTGAATGATGTTTTAGGATGAGTTGATGCTTTTGGTTGAGGTCCCGAGGGCCTCGGGGTGATTTCGGATGGTTAACGGGGAGTTTTGGTTTGTGAACTTAAGAAATTGTAGCTGCTTCTGGTATTTTCGCTTTTGCGTAATTGGGACTGCAGAAGCGGTACTGCAGAAGCGAGGGGAGAGCCGCAGAAGCGGCTGGGATCGCAGGTGCGGAACTTGTGACCGCATCTGCGGAGTCGCAGAAGCGACAAAAGGATCGCAGATGCGGAGTTTGAATATTTTGATGGGATCCGCAAATGCGGAGCTTGGTCCGCATAAGCGAGAGCCATAGATGCGGGGTTTTGACTGCAGAAGCAGTTATTTCCGTAGAAGTGGCCTGTTGACCGCAAAAGTGGGTGTCGCAGGTGCGACCATGGAGCCGCAGATGCGGAAATTTTTGGGCAGTGCTATTTAATTTCATCTTCGCGAAGATTTGAAGGGTTTCATATTTTTTTACACGAACATGGAGAATTGGGGGCGATTTTGAAGAGGTATTTCAAGAGGTTTCGATAAGGTATGGATTCTTGAACTTAAAACACGGTTTTATGGTGTTATTACATAGATTTAGACTGGAAATATAAGAAATTGATGGACAAAAATGGGGGTTTAGAGCTTGAAACTTAAGAGAACAAAAATTGGAATTTGTGGGGTCATTTGGACTCCGATTATATGTATAGACTCGTGGAGAGACAAGGAATCCGTGGATGTAAAATTTTGTGATTTTCGAGAAGTGGGCTCAGGGCTCAGGTTTTACTAATTTTGAGATTTTTGCTATTTTTTGATTATTTTCGATTGGGTATTGTCCCATTGGCATATTGTGATGTATTCGCTATGATTTTGGATAGATTCGACGCGCGTGGAGGCCGGTTTAAGGGGCAAAGGCATCGCGAGCTAGAGAATTAGCCGGTTTGAGGTGAGTAATGATTGTAAATGACATCCTGAGGGTTTGAAACCCCGAATTTGCACATCGTAGTGCTATATTGAGGCGACTTGCACGTCAGATAGCGAGCGTGGGGTAGAGCACCATTGGGGATTGTGACTTGGTCCGTCCCGATTGATGAATTTACTGCGTATTTGACTGAAATTACTTGTTATCATCATAATTTTGGTTGATTGCCATATTTGGGCTTCATTCCAGCTATTTAAACCCTTCGGGGATTGTTGTTGATAATTCCTCACTGTTTTAATTATATAATTAAACTCAGTCATGTATTTCCCACTGTTTTAGAACTCAGCCAAGTTTATTATGTCTTAAACACTCGAAATAATATTTCTAAAAATATTTTGAGCTGAGCATCATGCTTTATTATTGCCCGAGTGGCTTGTGTGATTTCTGTTGATTGAGTAAGGCCGAGGGCCTGTATGGTGAGGATACTTATGGATCGGGCTGAACGCCGCAGCAGCGTGACACTATTATTGATTTGAGGCCGAGGGCCTAGATTGATGCCACGAGATGGCTTGTTATTGCGCTTGGGCTGTAAGGGGCCCTTCCCGAAGTCTGCACACCCCTAGTGAGCCCCGTCGACAATAAACGGATCAGGATGCACGCCACAGCGATATGTGGATCGGGCTGCGCGCCACAGTGGTACTAGTACTATTTTGTGTGTTTACTTTATTTCATTTGTCTGCCATTACCTGTTGTTTGTGCTACTTCACGTGATATCTGCCGGATTGCCTGACATTATCTGTTAATTGAGTGTGGTGCCCGAGAGGCGGACTTCTGTGCTTACTTACACTATTTGTTTTGCATTCATTTGCATAACTATTTGAAAAAGTCATTTTCAAAAGAGGTTTTAAAGTAAGCAAAGATATGTCCAAAGGTTTTACAGCTTCATCGCTTTCTCTAAAAGGGTTTTTCACTTCCCCTATATGTCATGATGGTTTGCTTTACGCGATTTCTTACTGCTCAGTTATTATTTACCCTTATTACTCACTGAGTTGGAGTACTCACTTTACTCCCTGCATCTCGCGTGTAGATGTAGGTATTTGTTCATATGGTAGCGGGTTTTGGCTGATCAAAGGAAGATCTATAGGAGTAGCGAGGTGACTGCCTGCGTTCGGATTACCATTTTTCTCTCTTTTGGTTTATTATTCCGGTTTTGTATATTTTAGGTGTTGTAGTTGTATTTATACTCTGATAGATGTTTTATTTTGCACATATTAAAGAGATCTTTTGATAGATTGTGGTTACTTAATTATATTAAAGCTGCTTGTTAATTTTAACTATTCTAAAAAGATAAGTTGGGTAAGTTGGCCGGCCTCGTCTTCACGAGAGGCGCCACCACGATCAGTGCGGGGTTTGGGTCGTGACATCCAACACCGTTGTTGGGCAAGCCAACGCAAAAATACTAGTTAGCTCAAATTTTACTTTACTAAAACAGTTACAACTATTTTGTCAATTTGAATTTGAAACAGGTGAAAATTAGCAACATAAATTTATAATTATACAATCCCAAAAGAATAGTCCATCAATATGTGTGCCAAGACCTGGTGTCACAAGTATGTGAGCATCTAGTAGAAGACACAAAAGAATGAATCTATCCTACTATCTGAACTAGAATATATAGACAAAAGTATAGATATACTCCAACACGCTACTGAACGGCATAGGGAGGGAGCAGCTCACCATGGAATCTAGGACTACGATCAAGAATGTGCATCAGACTGGTAACCAGATGTACCTGCCTCAGATCCTGTACAATTAAGTACAGACGCGTATTATGAGTACATAATAATTATATACCTTGTAAGTATCCCGTCTAATCTCGAAGAAGTAGAGATGATAGGTCGACTTGACACTTACTAGGGTCAATCAATATATAAAAAAAAGAAGATGTGTTATACTAAACATGGATATCACAAATAAATGACAGTTCATAGAAAGAAGTGATAGGTCATTTCCTAGATAATATCACAGTTAGCCATTTACATTTTTGGGCATGCAGCAAGGCATATCATGAATAAGAATTCACATAACTATCATTCGCACATTTTACCGAGGTCGTACGTCCCGATCCAACATAAAAGGAAATGTGAACTGACAGAGGGTCGAATGGCGCGAACCATAGATACATCTATTACAACCAAAGCGATCGGCCCGATCCACAAATATTAATCACCAAAAGGGCACATAAGGCACAATCATAGTAAAATAAATTCACACAAGTTACCAAGTTAGTGCATGCGTTCTATACCTTTATTTCCAACCCCTAACAGGTCCTAAGTGATATCATTAACATGAAAGGATATAGACATTTGCAAATATAGCATGATATGGGTCCTAAACTGCCCGGACAATTAACATATGAGTAGCTACGCACAGACTCTCGTCACCTCGTGTGTACGTACCCTCCACAATTAGCAACACATGATTAATTATCTCACATATGGTGACAATTCCTTTTTACAAGGTTAGAAAGGAGACTCACCTCGTTCCAAAGCGTACTTTCTAGTCCAAGCTTAAGTCCAAACCTTCAATTTTGGTGCCAAACACTCCAAAACTATCCAAATAGCGTAGAAACCAATCAATATAGGCTTAAAGGTTCATATCCCAACCCCTAGGGTGATTCCCCAACCCAAATTACAAGATTCCTAAAATTCGACCCTGGGCCCATTTGCCTGGATTCCGTAAATTTTTGAAGAAAGTTGTTACCCATATCCTAATGATCAATAATATATAATTTGGCAAAATACATAGTTTAACCATCCATATTTCACCCAAATCGCTCTTACACACCTATTCATCACGGGGATAATATTCGACACTCTAACCTTTCAAAAGTGTGTCAACAATACACTATTTTTGACCAGTCCAAATAATAGTCTATGTTGTGTATAACATGCGCGTCTCTCAATTAAAAAGACCATTTTAATCACCCAACCCTTTTAAAGATCCGACCTGCTCAAATAAAAAAATCCAACATTCAGTGCACCACCTTTCCCACCACTGCACTACCTTCTCGACCATTACAAACCCTTCTTCTTTATAAAAAAAAATACTTTACCATAGTTAGCACAGAAACACTAGTTCCAACACCCAAAAAGATACACACAAACAACATATCCAAAGAACTTCACCGGCCGAAATTTTACTCGAAACTCCATCTTCGACCATCCTTAATTTTTTGGCATTATCTTTTCCTTTTAACAAAACTCAATAATGATGAGGCAAAAGAAAATAACGAAAAGGAAAAATTTTAGATCTTTATTTTGCACAACTGAAAAACCACAAAGGCCACTTTGTCAATAAAATTTCAAAACAAAAAATTGAAAACATAACTCTTTATGCAATTCTGCCCTTCTCACTGACACAGCTTCCACCAAGAATCTTTCGGAGAAATTTTGAATCCTCAGCAACCAAAAGAACAAGTTGAATTGGAGAAGGTTGAATCGGGGAACAAAAGAAATAGGGGGATAGACGAAACACTGGCGGGGTGGGGGGGTGAAGACGAAGTGGGAATGCAGAATTGCATAAAGAGTTANTTTTTTGGCATTATCTTTTCCTTTTAACAAAACTCAATAATGATGAGGCAAAAGAAAATAACGAAAAGGAAAAATTTTAGATCTTTATTTTGCACAACTGAAAAACCACAAAGGCCACTTTGTCAATAAAATTTCAAAACAAAAAATTGAAAACATAACTCTTTATGCAATTCTGCCCTTCTCACTGACACAGCTTCCACCAAGAATCTTTCGGAGAAATTTTGAATCCTCAGCAACCAAAAGAACAAGTTGAATTGGAGAAGGTTGAATCGGGGAACAAAAGAAATAGGGGGATAGACGAAACACTGGCGGGGTGGGGGGGTGAAGACGAAGTGGGAATGCAGATGGGGAGGTTTAGAATTGGGAAGAAGACACACGGGGTGGGGGTTGGGGGTTGGGTTGGGGAAGAAGACAAGAGCGGGAGGGATTATGTTTTCTTTCTTTTTTTATTTGTTAATTGGTGTAAAAAGGAAAAAAAATTAACAATTAGATACGTGGATTCTTTATAAAACTTTTGAAATGAAATTTTTAGCATTTACGCACCTGTTTGATGTGAAGAACACGCGAGCTAAAGTGGTGTGTTGTTGACACACTTTTGAAAGGTTTGAGTGTCTAATATTATCCCCGTGATGAACATGTGTGTAAGAGGGATTTGATTATAAGGTCTATGGGTAAACTATGTATTTTGCCTATATAATTTTTGCTTTATTCCATAATAAATTTCATGGTTAAACCTTGTTTTTATCAAAACCCTAGGTTTTACTCAAATCCCATGACTTTTTAATGATTTTTGTGTGTTAATCTATACAAAATCTAAGTATTAAACTCACATTAAGTAGAAATCACTTACCTCATAATGCTAAGGTGATTTCGGTTGAAATCACCTCTTTGAAAGCTCCCAAATCGCCCAAGTCTAGAGATAAAATGAAATAAATGGCCTAAGTTCCGTTTTTAAAAGTTGTGTCCAGGCCTTTGATGTCGCATTTGCAATATCAGGTTCGCAAATGCGAAGTTGCAATTGCGACAAAAGTATCGCAATTGCGAACTGGCCCCCCTTCTGCCTTGATCGCAAATGCGATCCTAGGGTCGCATATGCGGACCCTGCTGGGTTCGCAATGTAAAGAAATTGTCACAAATGCGACGACTACCCATAGCCTGGCTTCATCGCAAATGCGATGACTCCCTCGCAACTGTGAGGTTCGCAATTGCGAACATTCCTCGCATTTGCGAGACCTGCAACATTTCATAGAAACACCAAAAAACTGGGGCGTTTTTCACCCCCAACCAATGCCTGAAACTCACCCGAGCCCTCGAGGCTCCACTCCGAACACCCACACAAGTCCAACAACCTTGTACAAACTTGCTCGAGTGGTCAAATCGCCGAAATAAAATCTAAAACTATGAATTCATCTCCAAAATGCAAGAAATCGTTAAGAACACTCAAATTCCTATTTTTACAACTGGACGTTCGAATCTCATGAAATCAGTCCCGTTTCTCACCAAATTTGACAGACAAGACTTAAATATTATATTGGACCTGTACCGGGCTCAGGAACCAACATACGGGCCAGATTCCAACATCATCAAACATTATTAAATTCTTTAAATCCTTAGAATTTTAGTTTAACAATTTTTAACAAAAAATTCATTACTCGGGATAGGGATATTGGAATTCAATTCCAGGTATACGCCCAGGTCCTATTTTTTCCTACGTACCATTCGGGACCGCCAAAATGCCAGTCTGGGTCCGTTTACTAAAAATGTTGACCGAAGTCAAACTTGGCCTTTTAAGCCAACCTTAAGGAACTAAGTGTTTCGATTTTAACCCAAACTCTTCCAAATCCCAAACCAACAATCCCCGCAAGTCATAAATATGTTAAAGCAAGTACAAAAAGTATTATTTAGAGGAACGGGATTCTAGAAGGCCAAATGACTAGTCGGGTCGTTACAAAAGCCATTAAAAAAATCTTTGTAGTAATAATTGTTAAGAATTAACCCAAATAGCCGTCTATCCAACCGCATAAACTAAATCTAGACAGGGGAGGTATAATATTATCACGACCCCAAAATCGACCCAGACGTGATGGTGCCTATCATGAAACTAGGCTAGCCAACACAATCCCAAATCAAACCAATATATCATAAAAAGGCATTTTAAGCTATTAATTAATAAAATTCCATAACATGAGTCTAAATATCAAGTGCGAAAAACAACATAAGCCTGACATCGGGGTGTTACAAGTCACGAGCATCTACTAAGGACTATCTTAATACAACTAAGACTATCACAGTCTAGAAAATACTAATATAGTCTAAGAAAGATATGAGGGAGAAGAGCAAGGCTGCGATCGATATGCACAACTACCTTGCCGACTCCGAATATCCACGACGGATGAAGGATCAGTGCTCGCTATTACGACTCGTAACTCCTGGATCTGCATACAAGGAGCAGGGAGTAATGTGAGTATGCCAACTCAGTAAGTAATAAAAGTAGATAAAGACCGAGTAGTAAGAAACACATAAATCTACATCATAACACCACATAAAGTACAATATGTTTTCAAAATAGTACATAAATCAAATCATCTCGTTAAAATCCAGTTTCAGTAAAAATCATTTGAAAATGTTTTTTTGAACAGTTTCAACAGAGGTTGAATGAAGTTCAGAGTAAAAAGGATGAAAATCATAAATAGCCCCTCGGGCAAGACATGTATCACAAAGTGCCCCTCGAGCATAACATCTCTCATAATCCGTCCCTCGGGAACAACATGAATCAAGAACAGCCCCTCGAGCAACATTATATCACTCACTCAGGGTAACCGCACTCACTGGGGGTGTACAGACTCCGGAGGGACTCCTACAGCCCAAACACAATGACAAGCCATCACGTGGCATAATAAATCAGGCCCTCGGCCTCTCATATGTAAAAAAAATAGTACAGCATGCTGCGGCGCGCATCCTGATCCCATGATATACTCACAATACAGACCCTCAGCCTTAATCAGTCAGAAACCTCTCAAGCCACTCGGGCTATCAGTAAAACGCTCAGCCCAAAATATCATTTTATACATCAGAAAGGAGTAAATAAACTAAGTTATGAAATCTGTAAAACATAGTATGACTGAGTACAAATATTAAATCAAAACAGTGAGGAATAGTAGTAGAAAGCCCCTAAGGGTCCAAATAGCTTGGCACGAGGCCCAAATGTGGAATTCAGCCCACAACATAGTAATACTTTCTAAAATACATATGTATCAAATAGTTTCCAGTCAAATACGTAACTTAATATTTCCTACGGGACGAACCAAGTCATGATCCCCTGCGGTGAACGCCCTCACGCTCGTCATGTAGCGTGTGCATAACCTAAAAGTAGTGAAACGATGTGAAATTTGGGGCTTCCCTCAGGACATGATTTACAATCATTACTTACCTCAAACCGGACAAAACTCTAACTTGCGATGCCCTTGCCTATCGACTCGGCCTCCAAATACTCTTAATATAACCAAAATCAGTATATTATCATCAATATATGCTAAAGGAATGAATTCCATACGAAAATAATCAAATTAAACCAAAAATCGCGAATTGGACTCAAACCCGGCCACCGGTCCCACATCTTGGAATCCAACAAAAATTAGAAAACTAGAAACTCCTTTCACTCCCAAGTCTATACATATCAAAACCATCAAAATTGGACCTCAAATGGCCCTTCAAATCCCCAATCAAAGCTCTCCAAAACTCAAGCCCCAATCCTTCAACTTCACCCCAAATTCCCCATTAATTTCATGATTAGTAATTGAAAAAATCATCACCAACACAAAATACAAAGCCCAAGTAGCTTACCTCACTGAAATCCCTCGATTTCCTCTTGAAATCACTGCTTGAAGCTCCAAAATCGTCCAAAAATGGTGGAAGAATGACTGAAATTCGCGAATGAGAACTTATATACTTTTCTAACCAGCACATCCACTTCTGTGGTTCATAAGTCACTTCTGCGACGCCCCTTCTACGGTTAAACCAACCACATCTGCGGTTTTCACTTATTCTTCCTTAACCGCATATACGTCTCATACCCGCACCTGCGGCCACGCAGGTGCGTTCCTCCTTCCGCACCTGCGACTCCTGGCCTTCTCACCTATGGCCGCATATACGGTTGCTCCCTCACTTCTGCGGACCTCACACCTGCGGTCCCCACTCCACAGGAGCGGTTGTGACAACTAAAGGAGTTCTTCAGCACTTCCTCAAATCCCATCCTTGATCCGTCAACCTCCCGAATTCAACTCGAGGCCCTCGGGACCTCAACCAAACATACGAATAAGTCACATATCACCATTCAAACTTATTACAAACTTCAGAACACTCAAACCAACGTCAAAACATCAATTCACCCTCGGATTCAAGACTAAGGATTTTCAAACTTCCGAATTCTGCAAACGATGCCAAAGCTATCAAACCTCACTTGAATGATCTAAAATTTTGCATATACATCACGAATGACACAATGGACCTACTTCAATTTCTGGAATTCCATTACGACCACAATATCAAGACGTCCACCACCTACCGGAAAACGTCAAATTTTTAATTTCTCCAATTCAAGCCTAAATCTATTACGAACCTCCCAATTATATTACGAACATGCTCCTAAGTCCAAAATCACCTAACAAAGCTATTCAAACCAATTCACATTCGAGACCTTCTACACATAAGTCAGCATCTGATTGACTTTTCCAACTTAATCTTCCGAATAAGAGACTAAGTGTCTCATTCCACTCCAAGAACACTCCGAACACAAAACAACCAACATGATACGTTGAAATACAGCTAAAAGCACATAAAGAAGCATAAATAGAGGAAATGGGACTGTAACTTATAAAATGACATGTCAGGTCATTACAAATATATGTCTAATTTATGTATGTGTATAATTATGTATATTCAATATATATGGCTAGAAAAAGTAAATAATGACTATGACTGGCTATTTGTGTAAAGATCCAACTCCTGGGCCTATCAGAATATCTCAAACGAGACCTTGTTTTTGGGGCCCATCTGAAATGTGCATTGCATTCCATTGTAGTGCGTTACAGTATTCCGAAGGTATTTTATTGAAAAGTACAAAAATAAATCCAGATTTAATAAGTTTTCAATGGAAAGCTCTCGAAAATATTCTTACATTTCTAGTTACATAAAGCGGGCATGTCCATCATTACATAACAAAGTTCATTTAACAATAAAACATGATAAACTTTAAAATAACAATAAAAACCGACATTACATTAAAGGTGATATAATACCAAGTTGTACATGAATAGGTAACTACACCGTGCCACCCTGTGATAGTCTTTATTTTATTTGGAAGGCATAGGATTTTAATGTTATAGAACAAAGAAATTATTTGCCTATGAATTTGTAGTGATTGACATTGAGGACGTTGACGCACCAAATTGCAAGGTTGACCCCTTAGCTTTTATTCATTAATACAATCTATTCTTTCAATTATGTTAGATGTTAGATGATTTTTCCAATCTCCGGGCTTACCCTTCTTGTAATAGGCGTTGTTTTCTACCTACAAAGAGGCAATTGGCTGATTCTTTCCTTTCTTACTCACCTCCAAATTGCTCAAGTTGTCAAAACTACAAAATTTCACAATCCTTTTTGGCACCCCTTGTTCCTCTTCTTCCTTTGAAAATGGTTTTCCCATGAAATCAACCAATTTCCTCACATACAACAATGTGTCTTTTATTAAGTCTTCATATTTTTGAAACATTTCCAATTCTGGCTTGTCTAAACTTTGATTCCAATACCCAAAACATGATCCTAGTAAGGTCCCTATAATGTTTTTCCTTGGCAGAAGAGCTCCAACTCTTCATCGAAGGACGAGTGTTGATGAGTAGTTTTGGCTATTCCATCTGACTGCAACCACGTAAATATGCACGAGAAATGACAAAGAGAAATGAAGGTGTCCTTATGTTCCCTACACAAGTAAATGATATTTATACCATATTCCAAGGATTTGACAGATTTGGGTAAAGCATTGAAGGGAAGATGTGCAGCTTTAAGAGGAAATTGAGAGTTCGTAGGATTCTGAGAATGATGATCAAAATCCAACGAAGGGATGAGAGCGTGAGTAAGATTAGTAAGCACAGGGCTGCTAATTTCCATATTAAAACGATCTCTGGTAGTAATGGCGTAAGACAGAGATCCGAGCCATGTGCTACCAGTTTTAGGAGCACTAGACATGTAAATCTCCTTTCCACAACACTTGAAGTTTTCTTCAACGGTCTTGATTCCTTTTAGCAATACTCCGGAAATACAGAAACAAAGAAATTCCACGATCGAACTACTATGAATCGTTTTCCCCAAAAGATCGAGCTTACCTCATCTCAGTTCAATCTTCTCATGAACCTGAATTATTTGCTGAAGCCTCCAATCATTCTTGCTGGAGAGAGTGAAATTGGATACCAAAAGCCTTTGTATTGATACAAATCCATGGCAAAACCACCATCATTGCCTTCTTCTTTTTCTTTTTCTTCTAGGTTTTTCGCCATGTTATTGATGGGGAAAAATCCACTAAGTTTCAAGTTGATTAATAGTAGCTAACTATACGTCAAATTTTAAAAATATTTTTTAAAATTTTTGCACTACGTACACTGACGGTGCATTAACTTTAAATGCAACATAATATAATATAGGTGGATGGGGAGCTAGCTGAAGGTGCTTTTTGGATCTATTCTCTATCCCTCTACACGTATGTTAAGGAATTCTTATTAAATTAATATCTAGTTTCCTTCTCTTTTAAATTATAAATTATATATTGTGTTAAGTTGACTTTGATAACTAAAATCGTTTAATTTAATCATTAGAATTTTCAAATCTACATGCGTCTTTATTTTGGGTATCTCAATCAAGTACAAGAATTATTCAAGAATCATTTTGAAATAGATATACTCTTCGTCCTAATTTGTTATATGACACTCTTTCCTTTATTAGTCGGTCTCAAAAAGAATGTAACCTTTCCTTATTTAAGAATAATCTATCTTTTACAATTCCTATTATACTTTTAATAAATTAATTTAGGTCCATAAAAATATTTATGATTTATTTTAAACTTAAGTATTGATTCCTTACAATCATGTATTATTGCCGGTAGCCAGCTTATAACTTCCAAGATTCTATCCCTAACTCAAGGCAAGTCAACAGACTGAAGAGTTCCCCAAAAAGAAAAAGAAATTAAAAGAAGAAAAGTTCAAGTATTTACAAATACTTTATTCCATCTAAATTGAGAAGGCTAATACTAGTTTTTCTTACGCCTTCAAGAGAGAAAAATATGGAAGTGCTTGCTAAACACAACATTTTGAAAGAAAAAATTGATTTCATAAATGGAAGTCTATGGTGTAAGCAGAGGGAGGCTGACACAGATGAAGGAGATTTGTCTGAACGACATGAAGAGGAAGAAAACAACATGATAGAGGATGAAGATGATCCAAAGAGAGAAGAAACTTGTGTCAATGGGACAACTAACAATGAAGACGAGCAGAACATTGGTAAGACAAACCAAATCTCTCATACAAAAAAAATCACTTTAAAGGCTCAAGTTCAAAAAGAGTGCAACTTCATAATGCAGGTTCAGAGGAACCACTTGACCATGGTGCTAATGCTGTAAGGCCCTGTAAATAATTTTTGGTCTCAAAACTTAGTAACTCATGGTGTCGACTCCGAATATGAGTTAGGAATATGTAGAATTCTTCGCGGCGAGCTTGCTCACTGCGGTTCGGACCCTTGGTAGTGGTCTAAGCTCTTAAAAATCAAAAGAATCAATTTTCCAGAAAATTTCCATTTTTGCGGTCAAGAATGCGGTCGCATATCAGCTATGCGGACCGCATTTCTGCCGCAGAGTTAAGCAGAAGAATTGTCAAAATTGAAGTTGAAAATGCGGTCCATTTTGTGACCGCATAATCCGTATGCGGACCGCATTCCTTCCGCATAGTTAATCAAAGAGTTAGTCTAAGCTGAAGTTATAAATGTTATCCATTATGCGACCGCATAATCAGAATGCAGACCGCATTTTCACCGCATACCCAGGCAGAGATGTTCAGTGATTGGGGTCAGTTCTGCGGTCCAATATGCGGACCGCATTCCAATTCGGCGATCGCATAGTGCGACCGCAGATCTTGCTCGGGCTTCTATTTTTTAAAATTTAAAATCCGACCCCATTTCTAATAAAACACCCCAACCCCTCATTTTTTTTACATATTTTCTGAACAAAATAAGAGAGAGGGAGGAGGGATTCTTGAGAGAAAAGTTCATCTTCTTCAAAATTTGTTCCTCAAAGTATCTGGTCCGGGAAATTATAAAGCAATTGTCATCATCTCCATTTCTACAGGTAAAATCCCTACCCCATTTTCATTGACTTTCAGATTTATTGAGAGGGGAAAAGTCTCATGCATTAGTTCTTGATAATAGGGGTTGAAACACTCATGCATGTTTATTAAAACCTAAAATCTAGTAAGAGTAGTTGGGAAGGAGTAAAGAATTGTGTAAAGAAGGGTTGATAACCTAAATGTGTTCGGGTAGTGATTGTGAACATTGATTCTAAGAAATATATATCAATTTGTGCACTAGATTGACGTTGCTAGGCTTTTGGGTGAAGTTGGAAGTAGAAATTAAAAGAGAATTCGGATCCAGGTTTGTATGGCTAACCTTGACTTTGTAAAATCGCCTTGTTGGTGTTCAAATGTTTGGTATGTGACATCCACATGGGTAAATTGTGAAATTAGTGTGATTTGCATGGTTTTGATTATGATATGTGGTATTAGTTGAGAAACAAATGACATAAGGAAAATTGTAAGTGATGCAACTAGAATAATGGTGACATTAATATCTATGGCTTATCGTAGGCGAGTATTGTTGTGACGTGAAACACTTGTGAATTGTGGAATATGACGGAAATAGTATTGATGGTTATGGAAACACTTGTAAATTATTGTTGCTACTCCCTAAGAAGTGTTGTGATCTTTGTGAATTGTTTATTGTTATTGTTGTGATTGTTTGTGAATTGAAACTGTACGGCGGGATCGGGTTGCGCGCCGCAACACGAAGTAATAAGGTGTGGGCTGTGGTGATAAGGGTGGCCGAGGTAATAAGGGTGGAAAGTGATCGAATCACTGTTGAAATGAAAATACGAGCAAGAATGTGAAATCTATTGATATGGAAATGTTGAAGTGGAAAATTGGAGAGTTTGTAAAACTTGTTTGGCTTGATTGTTCTTACTTTATGGATTTGGTTGTTGTTTTTGTTACTGTTACTTACTTGTCTATGGCTTGAGTTTACTTGGCGCAAGGTTTGTTCATACATACCAGTACAATTCAAGTGTACTGACGTCCCTTTTGCCGGGGGCGCTACATTCATGTTATGATTGTAGGTGATTTGCAGCAGGTACTCCAGCCCACTGATCGTAGCTCCCTCTTCGTCTTCCGTAAGTTGTTTTGGTGAGCCCCATTCCTCTCGGGGCCCTACGTTGCTCAGGCCGCTTGTTTTCGTAGTTTTATTTTGCTGTTGTAAAAGGTATAGCTAGAGCCTTGTTACCGGCAAATATTGTAGTAACCTCTTTCATCTGTAGAGGCTCCGTAGACAGGAAACGTGGGTCATGAACTTATGTAATATGTATTTTGTATATAGGGGCAATGTAAAATGTAAACCACGCTAGTAACCATGTACCTTGTTTATGTTTTGAAATGAATTGGTGTTCTAAATTAATCGTATGGTCATTTCACTTGCCTAATAAGTAATGGAAGATGTGGGGTAATACGTGGGATAGGAAAGGCACCCAGGTCCGCTTGACTGGGGATACCCAGTCGAGCGCCGGTCATGTCCCTCGAGTTTGGGGCGTGACAAACTTGGTATCAGAGCATAAGGTTTTAAAGTCCTAGGATGTCTCGGAGCCGTGTCTAGTAGAGCCCTTCTTATTTGTGTTGTCGACCACATCTATAAGTAGGGGGCTGCATGGACATTTGGGAATTTACCCTCTTCTTTGTTATTCTATATCGTGCGGTGAAGTGAAAAGTGGAAGTATTTATGTCTAACTCGTGCTCTATTCTGAAATTTTCAGAAATGGCACCTAAGAAGAAAGCTTGACTCGGCCTTAGGGCTGACGCCACCCCAAGTGTGGCTGTGAATCATGTACCCGATGCCGTGGGTGAGAGTGACTCACCGGCCTTAAATCTGCCCGGCCCATCTATTCCAGATCCAAGCATTCCTATTCCGGCTGCGGCAGTGGGTGCCACCATCCCTCCGGCCAATATTCCTGATTCTGATACAGTTCCAGCTTCCGGTCCTGGGGTTTCTGATGGGGACCTTAGAGGAGCCATCCGTATGTTGATCCAGTTAGTGGCCGCCCAGGCCCAGAGATCCCATGATGCCCTTGTGTCCTCCAGCAGACAGGGAGATTCCGCCACCTCCAGAATCCACCAATTTCTGCGATTGGCCCCTCCAGAATTCTCATGCACAGACCCAGAGGCCGATCCGCAGGATTTCCTTGATGATATGTATAAGACCCTTCAAGTGATGAAGGCTACAGAGATAGAAGGGGTTGAGTTGGCTTCGTACAGGCTGAGGGGAGCAGCGAGTTCGTTGTTTGAGATGTGGGAGGATTCCCGTGAGGAGGGAAGGCCTCCGGCTAGAAGGGATGAGTTTGTAGATGCCTTTATGGACCACTTCCTACCTACCGAGACAATGGCAGCCCATGCCACTGAGTTCGAGGTTCTCAAACAGGGCAGTATGAGTGTTTGGGAGTACCACATGGAGTTTGTGAGGTTGTCCAAGTATGCTCCTCAGTTAGTGTCGACCATGGATGCTCGGGTTTAGCGTTTCGTTCAGGGACTTAGTCCTTTGGTGGTGAATAAGGCTACTACAGCGTCCTTGCACTCAGATATGAATTATGGAAAGATTGTAGGATTCGCTCAGGCCACAGAGGCTAGGAAGTTGAAGATTCAGGCAGAAAGGGAGAGTAGTAGTAGGGCCCGGTCAATGGGTCACTCAGGGAGACCAGTTCCGGGGAGAGAGTCATCAGGACCATCCCAGTCATATGCTCAGTCCTCGGCGAGTGCACCGCCATCTGTGCACAGTTATCAGCAGAGCAGTCACTCGAGACCAGGTTCAGACAGTAGGAGGTCCCGCCAGTCCGGTCGTTTAGGAGTGAAGTCTCAGCAGCAGGGTGGAACTACATGCCCCAAGTATGGGAGATTTCATACAGAGACTTGCTATTTGGATGTCCCAGTATGTTATAGGTGCGGGGTGAGAGGTCACATCCAGCGGGACTGCGGTGCGCCCAGTCAGGGTATGGGTAGGGGATCTGCCCAGTCATCCGATTCTTCAGTTGCTACATCATCAGTGCGTCCTCCAGCTCCAGTAGGGCGCGGTGCAGTCAGGGGTGGAACTCGCGGTAGGGGTGGACCTAGCCGGTTCTATGCTTTGAGTGGTCACCAGAGTGTTGAGGCTTCTCCAGATGTTGTTACAGGTATATTGTCTATTTAGGCTATTGATTGTTATGCTCTTATTGATTCGGGGTCCTATTTGTCTTATGTCACCCCATTCATTGCTTCAAGTTTTGGGACAGAACCCGAACAGCTTCGTGAGCCGTTCTCTGTATTGACTCTGGTTGGTGATTCTATTACAGCCTCGCGAGTTTATAGGAATTGTGTTGTCATGGCGTGTGGTCGTGTTACCACGGCCGATCTTATTGAGCTTGGAATGGTAGATTTTGATGTAATCATGGGGATGGACTGGCTTTATTCGTGCTTTGCCAAACTTGACTGTCGAACGAGAGTTATGAGACTCGAGTTCCCTAGCGAGCCGGTTATTGAATGGAAAGGAAATGGTGGGGTGCCAAAGGGTAGGTTTATTTCTTACCTTAAGGCTTCGAAGATGATAAAGAAGGGTGTATCTATCATTTGGTCCGGGTGGCGGACACCACCTCAGAAGTGTCTGTCCCCGAGTTCGTGCCAGTTGTAAATGACTTTTTTGAAGTGTTCCCGGATGAGCTTCCAGGGATTCCGCCTGATAGGGAGATTGATTTCGGGATTGATGTATTGCCGGACACTCAGCCAATATCTATTCCACCATACAGAATGGCGCCAGCAGAGTTAAGAGAGTTAAAGGAGTAGCTGAAGGATTTATTAGAGAAGGGGTTCATCCGACCGCGTGTGTCGCCATGGGGTGCTATGGTTCTTTTTGTCAGAAAGAAGGATGGGTCGCTTCGGATGTGCATTGATTATCGGCAGCTTAACAAAGTCACCATCAAGAATGAATATCCTTTGCCTCAGATAGATGATTTGTTCGACCAATTGCAAGGTGCAAAGTTCTTCTCCAAAATTGATCTGCGGTCTGGGTATTACCAATTGAAGATTAGAGAGCAGGACATTCCTAAGACCGCCTTTAGGACCCGCTATGGTCACTTCGATTCTTGGTCATATCTTTTGGCTAACCAACGCCCCAACAGCTTTCATGGACCTTATGAATCGGGTTTTCAAGACATTTCTAGACTCCTTTGTGATTGTTTTCATTGACGACATCCTCATTTATTCGCAGAGCAGGGAGGATCATGCTAATCACCTCAGAGCAGTATTGCAGACTCTTCATCAACACCAATTGTATGCTAAATTTTCGAAATGTGAGTTTTGGTTGAAGTCCGTTACCT
>MU745034.1:56553-75633 GCA_026770625.1 Nicotiana glauca
CTATGGCTTATCGTGGGCAAGTATTGTTGTGACGTGAAACACTTGTGAATTGTGGAATATGACGGAAATAGTATTGATGGTTATGGAAACACTTGTAAATTATTGTTGCTACTCCCTAAGAAGTGTTGTTGTGATCTTTGTGAATTGTTTATTGGTGTTGTTGTGAATTGAAACTGTACGGTGGGATCGGGTTGTGCGCCGCAACACGAAGTAATAAGGTACGGGTTGTGGTGATAAGGGTGGCCGAGGTAATAAGGGTGGCCGAGGTAATAAGGGTGGAAAGATCGAAATCACTGTTGAAATGAAAATACGAGCAAGAATGTGAAATCTATTGATGTGGAAATGTGGAAGTGGAAAACGGGAGAGTTTGTAAAACTTGTTTGGCTTGATTGTTCTTACTTTATGAATTTGGTTGTTGTTTTTGTTACTGTTACTTACTTGTCTATGGCTTGAGTTTACTTGGCGCAAGGTTTGTTCATACATACAAGTACAATTCAAGTGTACTGACGTGCCTTTTTCCGGGGGCGCTACATTCGTGTTATGATTGTAGGTGGATTTGCAGCAGGTACTCCAGCCCACCGATCGTAGCTCCCTCTTCATCTTCCGTCAGTTGTTTTGGTGAGCCCCATTCCTCTCGGGGCCCTACATGGCTCAGGCCGCTTGTTTCCGTAGTTTTATTTTGCTGTTGTAAAAGGTATAGCCAGAGCCTTGTTGCCGGCAAATATTGTAGTAACCTCTTTCATCTGTAGAGGCTCCGTAGACAGGAAACGTAGTTCATGAACTTATGTAATATGTATTTTGTATATAGGGGCAATGTAAAATGTAAACCATGCTAGTAACCATGTACCTTATTTATGTTTTGAAATGAATTGGTATTCTAAATTAATCGTATGGTCATTTCACTTGGCTAATAAGTAATGGAAGATGTGGGGTAATACGTGGGATAGGAAAGGCACCCAGGTCCGCTTGACTGGGGATACCCGGTCGAGCGCCGGTCATGTCCCTCGAGTTTGGGGCGTGACAAATGCAGAATTTGAGAAGATGAGTAATGAAAATAAAAGAGGAGAGGAGATAGTTCTAGCTAACATAGAGGTGAAGCAGATTTCTAAAGAATTAATACAGAAGCCAGACCAATTTCCTGGTACTAAGATCACAGACCAGAGGAACAAGGAAAATGCAGAAAAAGCTATGGTCCCAAAATCAGTAAGAAGACAAGCTGTAGCAGCACCTTAACAACAAAAGTTTTTGAAAAAAAACAATGCAGAAATGGGAAAAGATCCTGATGCAGAATCAACATGCCAGAACTACAAAAATGTGGCTAAACTAGTAGATTTATCTCCTAGACAAATTGAGAAAGGAAGAACAGTTGGTAGAGGCAAAAAGAAGCAAATAGAAGATTCTAATTTAATGCAACCAGCAGGTGTTCAAACAAGAAGGACTGGTTCGAAATCCAATAATTAGATATGAATGCCTTAATATGGAATATAAGATCAGTGAATACACAAAGAGCCTTTGAAAGGTTCATCATAATGCACAGGAAATATCATTTTGCATTTATTGGATTGATGAAGCCAATGCAATAGTCAAAACAACTGGAGAATTATAGGAGACAGATTGGATTTGATCAAGCTTTTGTTAACATTTCTAATAAGATTTGGGCTTTCATTGATAGAAAAATATGATGTTACAGTTGAGATCAATTCAATACAACAACTTTCTTTGAGTCTTTTTGATACTGAAGAACACAAGGAATTTATACTAACACTAGTCTATGCTAAATGTGATCACATTGACAAAATTGAGCCGTGGGACTCATTGTACTACTTAGCTACTGACATGACTATGCCATGGTTGGTAGGGGTGGACTTCAATTTGTTATGGGATGAGGAGGAAAAGTTTGGAGGATTACCTGTCCCCTTGAATGAGGTAGATGACTTTCGACATTGTATGACCACTTGCAACTTGACAGATTTGGGATTCAAAGGAAGTATCTACACCTGGTGGAATGGAAGAGCTGAAGAGGATTGCATTTTCAAAAGATTGGACAGAGTCTTCACAAATACAGAAATGCAGCAGTTGTGCCCGGAAATAGAGGTTGAGCATTTATCAAAAGCAGGATCTGATCGTTTTCCTCTGCTAATAACATCACCTACATATGTTATTCAAGTCAAAAAGAGCTTCAGGTTTCTATCTTTTTGGACAAAACATGAATCTCTCATACCTTTGGTAAGAGAGAATTGGAAAGCAGATTTCTATGCTAACCCTTTTATCCTATTCAACCACAAGCTTAAAAAATTGAAAAAGGAGTTATCACAATGAAGTAGGGCAACATATGGTGATATTTTCCAAAAGATTGCAACTCTTGAAGAAGTGGTAAAAGTACATAAAGCACAATTTGAGCTCAACCCTTCTGTATAAAATAGGTAAAGATTGCGGAAAGTACAGGCAGACTTATTTAGGTACTTGGCTTTGGAGGAACAATTCTGGAAACAAAAATCTGGAATGACTTGGTTTAATGAAGGTGACAGAAATACTAAATTTTTCCGTGCTCATGTCAATGGGAAAAAGAAATGACTCCAACTCAGAAGAATTCAAGATAATGAAGCGAACTGGATCGAAGATGCTACTGCTATGGCAGAGGACGCAGTTAATTTCTTTCAAAAACAATTCCATGAGGAGATTACACCTACTGATTTTGGTATAATTAACCATATACCATGCTTGATAAACTTAGATTAGAACCAGGACTTAATTAGGGAACCATCAGAAGAAGAAGTTTAAGATGTAGTCTTTGGATTAAATTCTGATTGTACTAGAGGTCCATATGGATTCAATGGCTTTTTTCTAAGCATGCTGGGACATAGTGGGATCAGATGTGGTTGAAATGGTGAAGGCCTTCTTTTGTGGTCATGATTTGCCAAGATTAATCACACACACTAACCTCGTGATGATACCTAAGCAGAAAGACATTGAGACTTTCTCAGATATGCGATCAATAAGTCTTAGTAATTTTATCAACAAGGTGTTTTCCAGGGTAATACATGCAAGGATGGTTGGCCTGTTGCCCAATATTATCTCAAATGAACAAGCAGGTTTCGTCAAAGGATGTAGTATTATAGAAAATGTCCTACTAACACAAGAGATAGTCACAAACATCAGGTTAAGAACCAAAGCAGGTCCAAATATAGTTATCAAGCTGGATATGATGAAAACATATGATCGAATTTCATGTCTATTTTTAACGAAAGTTATGAGACAAATGGGATTTAATAAGAGATTCATTGGTTTAATTTTTGGGACTATATCCAATAACCGATATTTAGTTCTTTTGAATGGACAGCCTCATGGCTTTTCCAAATCAACAAGGGGTGTTAAGTAGGGTGACCCTTTATCACCTACTTTGTTCATCATTGCAGCAGAGGCTTTATCGAGAGGACTAAATTCACTTCATCAAAATTTATACTTTTCTGGGTATGGCTTACCAAAATGGAGCCCGAAGATCAACCATTTGTCGTATGCAGATAATACGATCATTTTCTTCTCCTCAAATGAAGAGACAACTTCTGGTCAGCTCATTAACAAATCCAAATCATCAGTCTACATGCATCATCTCACGGAGGAACCTGCAAAAAGAAAGGTTGAGTTTGTTACTGGGATATGTAGAAAAGACTTCCCTTTTACTTATTTAGGGTGGCCCATATTCTATACAAGAAGAAAAATGGATTACTATCAAGGATTAATCAAAAAAATCCTAGATAAAATTCAATCAAGGAAAGGAAAACTTCTGTCCATAGGGCGGAGAGAAGTAATTATCTCTCATGTCTTTCAAAGTATGCTCATACACCTATTATCTGCTATTAATGTTCCAACTTTTGTAATTAACAGAATTCATAAGCTTTTGGCAAGATTTTCTTGGAGTAATTTTGGTGATGGAAGAAGTTGTCATTGGGCGTCATGGGATAACTTATGCTTACCTTGTGATGAAGGAGGAATAGGTTTTCGATCTTTACATGATATGTCCAAAGCTTTATACTGCAAACTTTGGTGAAACTTTAGAACCAAGCCTTCTTTGTGGAGCTCATTTTTGTGTCAAAAATACTCTAAGAAAATGAATGCTATCATTGTACCTTGGCGACATGGATCACATACCTGGAGAAAAATGCTTGAGTGTAGGGATATTGTAGAGCATCAAATAGCATGGCAAACACAAATGGGCTCATCTTTGTTTTGGTTCGACAACTGGACAAGTCTAGGTGATCTTTACTTTGTCACTCCCTATGAATTTTTCTGTGATGAATTCGTACAAAATGTTCATGAGGTGGTTCAGGGGAATAAATGGAATTCAAGCATGCTTCATCAACTATTACCTGCAGACTTAGTTGAATATATATAACAGCAAGTGAAACCACCAACTCATGCTGGAATGCTTGACAAACCTGTATGGAAAAAGGAACAAGGAGGTGATTTTACAACAAAATCAGCTTGGGATTGTGTGAGGAGGAGAAGAGATCCAAGTACTGCACACATAAATATGTGGATAAAAGGTTTTCCATTCAAAATTTCATTCTTCATGTGGAAAGTTTGGAAAAACAAGTTACCACTGGATGAATTCTTCAAAAGATTGGGCTACCTGATGGCTTCCAAATGCTAGTGTTGTTCTTTGCCAAAAGAGCACTTCATATGCTGCTAGAAAGGTGTCGAACCATTTTCTTCAACCTGTAGGTATAAATGTTAATGGATTAACCTTCCATCAAGAAATTGTTAAATGCTGGACTTTGAATACAATTACAAGGTTAAAACCAATCATCCAAGCTTTACCTTATATCATAGTGTGGGAACTATGGAAAAGAAGAAATGCATATAAATATGGGGAGCCTGTTTCTATCAACAGAACTATTTTCCAGATCTCATCATTGACTCAATCTTTGGTGAAACATAGAAATCCTAGCCTACAGAATATCCCATACAAATTGCCAGATCTATTATCCATAATGGAACAGTATATGTACCTATGTTTAAATATACCAAGGTTATATGGGAATTCCCTGAACAAGGGTGGACAAAAATAAACACAGATGGTGTTTTTAGGGGTAATCCAGGAAGAAGCTCTATTGGTTATGTATTGAGAAATGAAGATGGTGATATATTCTATGCCTGTGGAAAGGAGATTCAAGATGGATCAAATACAGAAGCTGAGGCGAAAGCTATTTTGGAAGCTCTAAAGTTCTGTGTGAGCAATGACTCCATATTAATTGATCTTCACAGAGATTCCATGCTGGTTAAAAATGTGATACATGGGGTGTGGTCTACACCATGGAAAATTGTTGAAGAAGTTTAAGAAATAAAGGAACTGATGGGCAGATGTAATGTACAGATATCACACACACTCAGAGAGGGCAATCAACTAGCAGACCACATTGCAAATTATGCTATTGACAAAGGCCCTTTTGAATGTCATAATTTCTGGGAGCTTGATGTTAAGGGAAGGAAGATTGTGAACAGTGATAAACTCGAATGTCCATTCATAATATTGAAGGTTGTAGGACAATAGATGGAACAAAGGAGAAGGAGGATGGAAGCAAATGCATTCATGTTCACCATACTCAAATTTTGGTGAAGGAGAGTAAGGTGATGGGCTGGATTTCTAATAGGTTTCTTTTTTTTTTTGCAGGATATTGTTGAGTGCATATGTCCTATTCCACGATGGAATTTCAATTGGTGGTATTAATGCCCAGCACTCAGCCCAATGAAAGAAAATCAAAGATAGCCATATACACAGAGAAGAACAAGAGACATATAGTGTGTAGAGATGTAATGAAATGCAGGTTTCTTGGGCAATTTCATTTGGTACTAGGATATTTGCAAAAATATCTGCGACAAGTAAAGACAAGCTATGCTAAAGTAGAAGAACACAACAACAATCGAGCACTTGAATGGCTCAAACCCTTGGTAAAGAATCCAACATGGTCGACAGGGTGGGATTTCGAGGAAAATCAAGTCATACAAAACCTGCCTAAGAACAATGGGTATGCTACAAATTTTCACACAACATAGTGGTCATTGGACTTCGAGACAATGCTGGGTACTAAAAAACTACACTGCCAGATTTGGAATTTTTTAATGCACGCATGTCTCACGCTGCATATGCCTGCCAATGTCTTTGGAATATTAAATTCCTGATTGCTTCATTCAAGACACGCATGCCTCGTGATATTTTAAAACAAAACATGTTTCTAGCTTTTTGTTTAGTCAAACGACGCATACTTTGCAAGGTTGCAATATGTGGGATATCGATGGAACAATGGCAGGCCGTCAAAACTATTCATTCAAGCACGCCTGCATCGTTGGATTGTATTCACATCTGCTTAATTGGGAGTGGGAAATGTTAAAGATTTTGCAATGTATTGGAAACCCAACCAGCATGGGGAGCAAGCTTAATCAAACAGCATGGTGTACACCACGTGATGTCGAGGATAAACTGGCCTTTAAACAAAATCACTCATTGCTTCCCATTATTACATTGATGCATGTTGGAGTGAGAAGAAAAGGACAATGTCGTGTCGCAGTTTAATTTTTTCTGTAACGCGCGACTGCTATCTTGGGAATGAAAGGTCAGTCTGCTCAATGCCTAAAAGATGCCTAAAGCACATTTCACAACAATTAGTTCAAAACGACCTGCACCTACTTGATAGAAGTGTGACAGTTAGGACACAAGAATTAGAAAAACAAGATGTATTAGCACTACTTGTTCATGAATCAAAAGGTGTAATAACTGTGAGGCGTGGTTTTAAATATAAGGGATGTTTGGGTCGAGGAACATGCTAGAAAAGGCACGCGCATGGGGATTTGACAACAGATGCTAGGCAACAATTATCGAGGAAACAATTTGTAAATTAAACAATTGCACAGATAAAGAGGGAGAGTTTCGAAGCCAGCATGCTTTGGCGAGGTGTTGGAGAGTGTGCAATCGAGAATACTGGAAAGCACGTGTGAAAAGCTGTACTTCTACACAACTTGGGAATTTTATAATGTACTATGGTTTCATTGAAAAGAAGGGAAACATCTGTCAACTGATGGATGCTTTGGATAGGATAAAAAATGGAGGAAGGCACGTGAAAGATAAGTTGTTTTTGTCTAACATTGGGTTCTTTTTTGCAGGATATGTTATTATACTCGTGCCTTGCCATTTAATACGACTTCTATGGGTGGTATTAGTACTTGGTACTCATTCCCTTGAAGAAGGAAAGATGGCAAGCATAACCATGAGAGGGCATTTTTGGATAGTGTTGTGCAAGACCTCGAACAATCTCAGGTCTTCGAATGTATTTCTGGGCGCATTGGTGCAACATAGGAACAAATCAGTAGAGTATCAACAGAATACACATTATGAGATATCACTTGACATAAGGATATCAATATCATACAAAAGGATGACACACAAAAATGGAGTTAAATTTGAAACAGCTCAAAAGGTTACACTTTCAGCAAACTTCACTGAGCTTGATTATAAGGAAACATTGGAGTCGAATCAATGGGCAGTAATATGGAATAGAATTAAGAGTTGGAAACATGCTACGAAAGGCTGGAAAAAAATGGCACAGTCATGGACATCACAAGATCAAGTTAAGCAGTATCACTTCACCACTAATCGGCCATTGCTAGAGTTGTAATGTGATAAAAGTTATAATGGCAATCAAAGAGTTACAGAGGAACTCCTCAACGACATGGCTTATTATTGCAAATGCAACAAAATATGCATGCAGATGGGAATATCAATTTGGATCGAGTTTGCAGAACACTGCGAATGCAAAAACCTCAAGGCAACGACCACTTGTTACAACAAGCTGAAACTGACAAAGCGAACCAAGGCTACAATTTATTATGATCATTATACAATGCTAATTATTAATTTTAATGCTCATTTTAGATCAAATGTGATATCAATGTTGAGTTTCATGCTCAATATTGATAATAAATCTCATGTAATTGGCAAAGTTTATCTCTTTCATTATGTGAGACCCCCTGACACTGTATTTTGTATTTGTTTTAATTTTATTATAAAAACTAGCCCTAGGCACTCGCCTAGCGAATTGCCAAAAAAAAAAGACTATGTTCATTTGTGTAACGACTCGGACGGTCGTTTCGAGAGTTGTAGCCATGTTCCTCCATTTTTTGCTCCTTTTATATTCCTGTTATATGACTTACCGGGTTGGTTGGTTTGGGTCCAGAGAGATTTCAAAGTGAATTGAGACACTTAGTATATTAATTGAAAGCTTAAGCTGGAAAAGTTAACCGGATGTTGACTTATGTGTAAACGACCTCGGATTTGATTTTTGATGGTTCTGTTAGCTCCGTTAGGTAATTTTGGAGTTAGGAGCGCTATCAGATTGTATTTCGGAGGTCTATAGTAAAATTAAGCTTGAATTGGCAAAATTTGAAATTTTGGAAAGTTTTATCGGGAGTGGACTTTTTGATATCGGGGTCGGATTGGATTTTCGAAAGTTGAGTTGGTGGAATTGCTGAATTTGCCTGTTGAGGGTGTAATTGTACTTGTGAGGGTATTAGCCGCAGGTGAAGCAGGGTTGGCATAGATGCGGAGCTAGGACTTGTTTGGGAAAAAAGCATATGCGAAGGATAATGCATATCTGCAAGCCCGCAGATACGAAGTTTGGAGGTTTGGCTATTTCCGTAGAAGCGGACAAAGGGCCACAGAAGCACCTTCGCAGGTGCAAGTCCTAGAGCACAGGTGCAAGCCTAGTGATTTATGTGGCTACCGCAAAATCGGAGTATCGACCGCAGAAGTAGTTCCGTAGGTACGGATGAGAGGGCGTAGGTGCGAAAAGCCTAGGTAGAATGTTTAAAAAATAAGGGCTTGCAATTTTAGCTGATTTCAACATTTAGGACTCGTACTTAGGCAATTTTGGAGAGTATTTTTGAGGGGATTATTGAGGTAAGCTTCTTGTACTCATTTTTTATCATAAATCTTGTTTCCCTATTGTTTTTTCCACCTAGATTGTGTGGTGTTGAGGTGAAATTTAGGGGTTTGAGGTTAGGATTTGGAGAGTGAGTTTTGGAGATTTGAATTTGCCATTTGGTGTCGGATATTTATAAATTTGGTATGATTGAACTCATAAGTGAACGGGCTTTCGGGTGTGACTTTTGTCGAATTTCGAGACGTGGGCCTAGGCCGGATTTGAGCTGATTTTGGATTTTTGGCTATAATTTAGTACTTTTTTTTTGTGAAATTGATCCTTTTAGCCAATATTAATTGTATTATACTACTTATGGCTAGATTCGGGACGTTTGGAGGCCGATTTGAGAGGCAAATGCATTTTAGAGTAGAGTTTTGCTCGGATAGAGGTAAGTAACACTTTCAAACTTGGCTCTGAGGGTTCAAAACCCCGAATTATGTGTTATGTGCTTGGTACTAAGGTGACGCGCAAGCCAAGTGATGGGCGTGCAGGTGTGTACCATGAGAATTGTGACCTAGTTGATTCTATGGCACTGTTTAGTGACTCTATCTTGTTGATATTCGTGTTTTCATCATGTGATAAAGTAATTGAGCTAGATATCATGTTTAGGCTTTATGCCCATACTTTTGGGACCCAAAGCGGTCATTTCTTGCTGTCACCCTACTAATTTTTATTGATATTTTGTACTCTATCATATTTATTAATTTCATATTATATCTCAGTCTCAGTTGTTACTTATTGATACATCATATCATTATTCGCTCTAGTTTTCGTGACATTGTGAGCCCGTGAGCGAGATTGGAGAGATTGATGACTGAGTGAGGCCAAGAGCCTGATTATGAGTGATGGTTATGGCATCGGACTGCACGTCGTAGCGGTTATACTGATATTATGATAGCGCTTGGGCTGTAAGAGCCTCTCCGGAGTCTGTACACACCCCCGGTGAGTGCAGTAGATATTATCGAGGGATGGATCTTCCTTTGATATGGATCTTATCCGAAGTACTTGATACCTCGAGATGGATCTTCTCCACAGGGCCGGATTGGCCTTCCTCGGTACTGGGTGACTGATGGTCAGTGACGTAAATATTCTAGGAAGGATCTTCCATGGGCAGTATGGGCCATATACAGTACCGAATGGTTGAGCATGTGAGAGCGTGAGTACATGAGGTTGTCGGCATGGTGCATCATATACAGTATGTGAATTGGCATGTAGAAATAGAAGAGTCATATTCTTGTTTTTGTTCAGAATTGATCTACTTTACTATTTTGAACTATCTACTTAACTTCAGGGCATGACTACGTTTTTGCACAGTTATTTCTATTTTACATGTTGTCACGACCCAAATTTCTCACCATCGGGACCGTGATGGCACCTAACATTGTACTCGCTAGGCAAGCCAATGTGACAAAGTATTATTTTTTATCTTTTAACAATTTACCAGTTAATAAAAGAATATCAGCGAAAAGTAAAATGCGGAAGAATCGAATTTAACAAATTATCTTAATACAAATATGGATTTGAAAGAAAACTCCACCCAGAACTGGTGTCACAATCTCAAGGACCGTCTACGAATACTACAAAATAATGGTCTGAATAAAGAAATACACATTTGTCTTAGAAATAGATAAAACAGAAAGGAAACAGGATAGAGGGGGACGCCAAGGCCTGCAGACACCTGCAGGTCTACCTCGGGTCTCCACTGGACTGAAGGCTGCAACCACGAACGACGATCTCTACGGTCCAACACCGGGATCTGCACAAAAGTGCAGAGTGTAGTATCAGTACAATCGACCCCATGTACTGGTAAATGCCGAGCCTAACCTCAACAAAGTAGTGACGAGGCATATATGTATATGTGTGTGTCTATATATATATATATATATATATATATGTAGTTTATAATAAACAGAAAGGAAATAAAGAATGTATTGAAGTAATAACTCGAATAAAGTACATTCGGAATCATGTAGTTCTAGTAGTATTCAGCTATAACCAATCTTTAAGGGTGTTTCAACATCACAGTAATACATTTCAGCAGAAGTGAATACTTAAAACAACAACTGATGTGGCGCGCATCCCGATCCAATTATATAAACAACAACCGTATCAATATTCACCCTTATTCCTCCTTGTTGCCGCGTGGAACCTGACCCCACCTATCCACCCTTATTACTCCTTGTTGCGGCGAGCAACCCGATCCCGCCGGACATTTACAATTCTCCCTTATTTCTCATGTTGCGCTGTGCAACCCGATCCCAATATAAATATACTAGCACCAAACACAAAAGAATAAAGACAAGAGTTTCACAAGCCAACTCAAATCCCCCACAGTACTTATACCTCAACCCATAAAATGGAAGATCACTACGATTATGAAACTTCACCAAAGAAAACTACTCAGCGAGACCAACCAAGGTGCACCATAAGACACCAATGAATCAATATAATCCAACAGGATAATAAAATGATGCTAGAAAACCAATAATACTTCAATAGGAACATCAACGGTTAACATGAATCAATTAAAAAATTCAATAAAGAGAATGACAGTTAACATGAAGCAATTAGGCATGGAAACATTTATGAGCAAGTAGCAATTAAGGCAGGAAAGCAAGATATAGGGAAACTGAGAAAGGAAATGGGCTAAAGAAGTAATTTGGTGACGCATAGGTACTCGAAGTTCAAACAAACACCCGATTACCTACTCACTCATGAACTTAAATATGCAATTGGTTTTGAAATCTGACCTCAATTTGAGTTCCAAATCACCAAAATTCGAAAATACTAATTTCTACCCAAGAACACCCTGTTTCCCATGAAAACCCCTAGATTTTGAAGTGAAATCGAGTAAAAAGATGAATTAGATCGAAGAAGATGAGTTAGAAATCACTTACCTATGATTTGGAGAAGTTTTAGTCTTTGAAAAATTGCCTAGGGATGTTTAGGGTTTGAGATAATTGAAAAATGGTGAAAATCCCATCTGAAATCTCACTTAACAGGCTGTAGTTATTGCAATTGCGAACCCTGTAAATTTCTGCAGCCTTCACATTTGCGACAAAAGTGACGCATTTGCGACAACTGTGACATTCTCATTTCCGGCCAAACTGGCGCATTTGCGAGGATGGCCTGCCCATGCCTGGTTCGCATTTGCGACATTATTGTTGCACTTCCCAGGTCTACTCACTTTGCAATTGCAAAGCCTGATCTCGCAATTGCGAGATCAGAGGCCTGTGCAAAACACCAGATGCATCAGCTGAGTTTTCCTAAGTTCTAATCACTCCGTGGCCTATCTAAAACTCATCCGAGCCCTCGGGGATCAAAACCAAACATGCACGCAAGTCTAAAAATAGCATACAGACTTTCTCGTATGATCAAATCATCAAAATAAAATCAACAACTATGAATCTAGCCTCAAATTCATGAAATTCTTAAGAACATTGAAAATTTCCATTTTCTCAACTAAGGGTCCAATTTATACCAAATCAACTCTAATTCTTACCAAATTTCACAGATCTGACTCAATTATTATTTTAAACCTGTACCGAGCTCCGGAACCACAATACGGTCCTGATAAAATCAAGCCACATACCATTTTATTTCCAAAAATCCTTATATTTTCCAGTAAATAATTTAATTTAAAAATTCTTTTCTCGGGCTAGGGACCTCAGAATTCGATTCCGGGCATATGCCCAAGTCCCATATTTTACTACGGATCCTACGAGACCGTCAAATCACGGGTCCGGGTCCATTTACCAAAAATGTTGACCGAAATCAACTTTAATTAATTTTAAAGGCCAAATTCAATATTTTCTTAAATTTTACATACAAACTTTCCGGAAACGCGCCCGGATTACGCACACAAATAGAGGTGAGACAAAGGTAGGTTTTTAAGGCCTCGGAACACAGATTTGACTTCTAAAACTAGAGATGATCTTTTGGGTCATCACATTCTCCACCTCGAAAACAACCGTTCATCCTCGAACGGATATAGAAAAGTACCCGCATAGATGAAAAGAAGAGGATATCGGTTTCGCATATCGGACTCGAACTCCCAGGTAGCTGCCTCAACAGGCTGACCTCTCCATCGAACATGAACTGACGGATAACTCTTTGATCTCAACTAACGAACCTGCCGGTCTAGAATAGCTAACGGCTCCTCCTCATAGGTCAAGTCCCTGTCCAAATGGACAGTGCTGAAATTTAACACGTGGGATGGATCGCCGTGATACTTCCGAAGCATGGACACATGAAACACTGGATGCACTGCTGATAAACTCCGTGGCAACGCAAGTCTGTAAGACACCTCTCCCACTCGATCAAGAATCTCAAAAGGCCCTATGAACCTAGGGCTTCGCTTGCCCCTCTTTCCAAATCTAATCATGCCCTTCATGGGCGACACCCAAAGCAACACTCACTCTCCGACCATGAATGCCACATCACGAACCTTACGGTCGGCGTAACTCTTTTGCCTGAACTGAGTTGTACGGAGCCTATCCTGAATGATCTTAACCTTGGCCAAGGCATCCTGTACCAAATCTGTAACCAACAACCAAGCCTCCCCTGGCTCAAACCACCCAACTGGAGATCGACACCGTCTACCATATAATGCCTTATAAGGAGCCATCTAGATGGTTGACTGATAGCTGTTATTGTATGCAAACTCCGCTAATGGCAAGTACTGATCCCACGAACCTCCAAAGTCAATAACACATGCTTAGAGCATATCCTCCAAAATTTGAATAGTACGCTCGGACTATTTGTCCGTCTGAGGATGAAATGGTGTGCTCAACTCGACCCATGTACCCAACTAACGCTGAGCTGCCCTCTAGAAATATGAGGTAAATTGCGTACCTTGGTTAGAAAAAATAGACACGGGCACACCATGAAGACGAACAATCTCCCGAATATAGATCTCAGCTAACCTCTCTAAAGAATAGGAGACTGCCATACGAATGAAATGAACTGACTTGGTGAGCCTATCAACAATAACCCATACCGCATCAAACTTCCTCTGAGTCCATGGCAGTCCAACAACGAAGTCCATGGTGATACGCTCCCACTTCCTCTCAGGAATCTCAATCTTCTGGAACAAACCACCCGGTCTATGATGCTTGTACTTTACCTACTGACAATTCAAACACCAAGCTACACACGCAACAATGTCATCTTTATCTTCTTCCACCAATAATGCTGCCGCAAATCCTGATACATCTTAGCGGCACCCGGATGAATAAAATACCGGGAACTATGGGCCTCCTCTAGAATCAACTCACGAAGTCTGTCTACTTTAGGCAAACAAACTCGACCATGCACCCTCAAAACTCAATCATCTCCAACTATAACCTGCTTGGCGCCACCATGCTGCACTGTGTCCCTAAGGAATAGCAAATGAGGATCATCATATTGCCGATCCCTGATACGCTCAAATAATGAAGACTGAGCGAATGTACAAGCTAGAACACGGTTGGGCTCAGAAACATCCAACCTCATGAACTGATTGGCTCACGCCTGAACATCCAAGGCAAGTAGCCTCTCACCGAACGAAATATACGCAAGGTTGCCCATACTGGCTAGCTTCCTACTCAAAGCATCGTCCACTACATTAGCCTTTCTTGGATGATACAAGATGGTGATATCATAGTATTTTAGTAGCTCCAACCACCTTCTCTGCATCAAATTGAGCTCCTTCTGCTTGAACAAATGCTGCAAACTCTTATGATCGGTGAACACCTCACATGACACGCCATATAAATAATGCCTCCAGATCTTCAGTGTGTGAACAATGGTTGCTAGCTCCAAATCACTAACTAGATAATTCTTCTCGTGAAACTTCAACTACTGCGAAGCATATGCAATAATCTTGCCATTATGCATCAACATCGCGCCAAGCCCAATACGAGATACGTCACAATATACTGTAAATGGTGTAGACATGTAATTTTTGACCCTCCCCGAGATTTTACACATTTTTAGCTTAAATATTTAGTTTATGCCTCATATCGCTACTTCAATTATTTTTGACTCTTTTACTTTATTTTATCACAATAATGAAAATTATAAAATATTTTCTTCTACTTAGCTAATCGATATAAACTAGTTTTACTTTTAATTTTAATTTTACTTTAATTAATTAGAAATGATTTCATAATTTTGTAGTTATTATTTTAGGATTTAATATTTTTAGTCTAGTATAGTTAATGGGCCATTTTTAAAGGTAAATTTGGCCAAAATTTGACCCAATTCGGATCTAGCCCATAATCCTAGGCTCAATACCCACTAACCTAACCCTAAAATCCTAACAAAACTAGACAAACCCTAAAAAAGGGGGGGGGGGTCATTTTTTTTATCTTGAGCGACAGAATACAGAGAGAACGTTCAGCTCTTCTGCTTTAGGAGACCTAACACTAATAAACCTAGAGAACATACGAACAAAACAGCGGTGACCACCCATCTTCTTCTTGATCTAAAATGTTATAACAGCAAGAGTCATGACGTTCCTCTTGATTTCACAACCTTCAGCACCCCTCATTTTCATCTTCTTCACAAAACTCACATGCATGACCACAACTCCACCCTGTCACACACACTTAGAAACCTAGAGGATATAACAGCTGCTCCATCAGATTTTTGGACACAAACCCTAGACTATCTTCTTCTTCTCAACATATACCCTCACATCCGCCGACCTTACTCCACCTCACAACAGCCAGCGTCCATGCTGGAAAATAGAACTCTACCAACCAAAAAAGCTGAATGACACATACAGCCACACACACGCACAGAAATGAGAAAGGTATAGCAACAAACCAGTGGAGTTTTTGTGAGCATGGGAAGAACTTAAATCTTTTTTCAAGCTTCACTTGGCTTATTTTAGCTATTGTTCATTCAATTTCTTTTGAAACCGTGATAGAGATACTGTCGAGATCGAGGTAGTTCATCGAGGTTTCGGTTGCAGTCCAAAATTGGATCCAGATTTCTATTTTTAGAGAAAATCCTGTAAGGTCCGATTTAACAATGCTTCCAAAAGATTTACGGTGTAATTTTGCTTAGTATCATGCTTAGTATTTGATATATTGCTTATTGCTGTATTTTAATGACTTCTTGGTATTGGTTCTTGTTGTTTAAGTTTAATATGTTTGAGACCTCTTACTATGGTTTTGTTTGATCCTTGTAGTTTTAAAATTTTGCTCTACCTAGTTACCACCTCATTGCTTTGTTTGGCAGAATGTGTTGATGTTTCATTTGTTAATTGGCTTCATGTGCTATTTACCATATTTGATCGTTTGGTTTTTAAGTTATGGGATATACACCTTTGTACTCTTGTAAAAGAAAAGGCTGTTGAATTTTTCCAATTGCTTAGTTGAATGAATAACTGGATTACTCTCCTGCTGGTGGATTTAGTTGGAATTATCTTGTGTGCATTAGGTTGGCGGTAGTAGGTTTGTATATGAAAATCGAATTCCTTTGAAGTTGGTGGATATAGAGGCATTAATTAAATTGCACCAACAAGAGATATCTCAAATCGGGATACGTCTTATCGAAGTTTACTTTAGGCGCACAATAATAAAATTAGCATAGCTACAGGTACGGTTCCCGTGACGTAGTTGTGATACATAAATTCCCAAATCCGGGGTGCATTTATGTGACCCGGCCATAAAAACTAATAATGTTAATTACTTAAACATGTTTTAGATCATGGGTACGGTTCCCGTGACATGATTTGCGGTGTGTACCAAACAAACAAGTGTACGACAATCGTTACGTATTCTAGAATAATTCCATAAATAATTAAAAGTGGTCAATGGTTAAAAATGCACAATATGTATAAAATATTAATTAATTAGATAGTTGGTCCAATAATAATAGTTGAGTGACCGTGCTAAAACCATGGAACCCGCGAATGCATAATAACTTCTCCTGGGTTAACAAAATTTCTTACTCAAATTTCTGTGTTTTGCGGACTATAAAATAGAGTCAAACTTTATCGATTCGGAATTTTAAACCGGTGTATTAGGACATCATAAATTATCCCAAGTGGAGACTCTGAATATAAAATAAATAATCATGTTTCGATTATTGTTACTTTCATTGGAAAAATTCCCGTATACCCCTTCCGGGGTAGAAAAAGGAGGTGTGACAGTTCTGGCGACTCTGCTGGGGACAAAACCCAGAATCTCTGGTTTAGGGTTCAAGAATTCGAGCTTAGAATAATTGTTATATTTGGCTTTTGTTTATTATCAGAATTTTTTTACATGCTTGGACCCAATGTGCTAAATGTCTCTTTTTACTGCTTTGATATTATTTGAATTGTATATAAACTACTGCGAAACCTTTCTTTTCTAATCTTTTGAGAAGTGCACACTGGCATGACTTCTTTTCTGTTAGTGTCATACCCTAATTTAGAACGAGGTTCAGACAAGTTACAAAGCCGGATGTCCTTTTGGTTCCTGGTACGTAGCCTCCCCTCAGCTCGAGTTGTCCGCTAGGGTAAGCCAATCTAGAACAATACACCCAGGTTTGAAACATAGAATAACACAGCCTCATGTTGGATCCCTAGTAGGAACGCGTGTTTGCATTATGTGCATTTGACTTTGGGAGACTCAACACAGGGGTTGGGTCCGTCTAGGACAGGTGTACACAAATAATTAAAGACCATCCTGCTGCATCCATGTCACGACCCAATTCCCAAACCCAGTCGTGATGGCGCCTCTCGTGAAGACAAGGCCAGCCAACAGAACAACAATGCCTTATTTAACAATTAATAACTATAAATGANCAATCCCCAACGGTGCTCTACCCCACGCTCATATCCCGCGTGCAAGTCACCTCAATACAGCACTACGATGTGCAAATCCGGGGTTTCAAACCCTCAGGATATCACTTACAAGTATTACTCACCTTGAACCGGTGAAATTCCTCGCTCGCGACGCCTTTGCCCCACAAATTGGCCTCCACATGCATCGAATCTAACCAAAAACAGAGCGAATACATCACAATATACCAATGGGACCACACCCAATCGAAAATAATCGAAATATAGCAAAAATCTCGAAACTAGCAAAACTCGAGCCCCGGGCCCGCTTCTCAAAAAATATAAAACTTACATTACTGGATTCCTCGTCTCGCCACGAGTCCATACATACCAAGAACTCCCAAATCAGAGCTCAAACGACATNCAATACGACTTATTAGCATTAATAACTCATATTTATCACTCAGCACAACTCGACCGGGGTGTCACAAGTCACTAGCATCTAAGGAATAGGATCACTACTATAGGGCTAATAATTTATAAATATATATATAGAAGATAAATACGTGAATTCAAAGATGAAGAGCGGTGCCGCGAACGCTGGCGGTCACCTTGCTCAACAACCATAGTAAGGCCTTCGGTCCGCTAATAACCCGCTACCGGGTGAGCAATACCTACAACTGCACGCGTGGTGCAGGGAGTAAAGTGAGTACTTCCAACTCAGTGGTAATAAGAGTAAATAATAACTGAGCGGTAGGAAATCACGTAAGAACACTCCATAATACTATATGGGACAATACAACCTATTTAAGAAAATAGTAAAACCGTGAAAATCCTTTAGAAACATCTGGATCATTTTTAAATCTCTTTTGAAAATATTCTTTTTCCAACAGTAAGCATATGAATGCGATATCAGGTAGTGCAAGTCCGCACACAAGTCAGCCCCTCGGGCACAGCACTCTATTTACAAATAACATCAGGGTATCTGGTACACAATGCAATATATAGCATGGATGCGAATGATATGAGAGTGCTGAATGCCATGCCACCTAGTACAAACAGGAACCAATTCGTGAATGCAATGCAATGCACATGACCGTTGCGGCGTGCAGCCCGAGCCAACCATGTATATGATTTATCATCGACGACGCTCACTGAGGGTGTGTACAGTCTCCAGAGGGGCTCCTACAACCCAAGCACAATATACTGGTTAGTCAATGTTACCTGACCGGTCAGACAATGTTACCTGACCAATTTATATCATACAGTGCCATTATTACCACTTTTTCAAGTCACATCATAGAGTGTCATTGTTACCACTGTTTCAAGTCACATCATACAGTGTCATTGTTA